>QFDD01001314.1:0-29413 GCA_006871305.1 Vachellia collinsii
GAAACACTTCAATCATTGTAACATGTGATTATGCTATACAAGAGTTGCCATTTTTGCTGGGCCCTTGTTAATGGATTATACTTGTCATAAGCATATAGTACTCATTTAGCAGTTAATATGCCATATGGAACTTGTTAATTAATGTCTAGGTCATGATCTAATGATACAAAGAGGTGCTTCCATACAGGCGTTGGAACAAACGCATTGGCCTCGCTTTGTTATTTGCCTGTTGGCTTTAATTTGACTATTTTCATTTTAATCTCCCGTGAAAGTCAACCCCTTAATCATCTTTACTTTTCCACACAAGTGGCCCCTTCTTTATTACCATATGGCCGCCTCGCGTTGTTCCCTCTGTTTGTGGGGTGTGCGTGTGAAAGAGAGAGGTCTTGTTTATATATGAGGAAAGTTTTGATGCTTTTGATAATCAATTCCTATAATGAACTTATATAACTATGCTTGACACCTAATACTGCTATATTAAATTATGAAAGAAAATTGTTGATGTCATGATTAAAATCACTCTATAAGGAAGCTTCCTACTAGCAATCAAAGTCATCTACATGTTTAATGCATTCCAGATTGACGCAACTTGAAGGCACATCCACTCGTCACATATGAATTTTCAGTCTATAATTTCACCCTAGCCACTTTGTCCAGCACATATGGTTTGGGTATTTGACTGCATTTGATTAGTCTGGTTTACTTTAATCGGATAGTTCTTCTGATACAACATTTGAAACTTAGAATCATAGGTTGCTCCTGTTGGTGATGGTACCGAGTACAGGACTGTCCAAAGCGATGTCTCTGCATTTTGAGGACTCTATGAAATTCACAGCTATGATTGGTCCTGGTGTTTTTAGCCTCCTGCTTTCGGTGGTGTAGCATCATGCATGGAATAAAACAAAAAAAAAAAAGAGTATCCCAAGTCAACGCCTTTTGTCTCTTAACATGACAGCTCTTTTTAGTTTTTACCCAATTAAATAACCAACCACCTGCAAATTTGGCCGTGCGTGCAGCATTATTCTACGTCTTCGTCTTCCCTAATGGGTATTTTCATTACAGCATAATATTTTTGAACAAAACTGATTCCCATCGAAGTCAACTACCATTTTGTTCAAAGGTGTATAAATTAATTTTCTGACTTTAAAACCTTATCAGACATGCCACACCACAGCGTGGCTGTGCTGGTCCACATGGCTCGTCTTACGTGTAAAACCAAACTCAAAAACACAAAGCCCGTGAGGTCACTCCTTGTCCTGTTTCTTTCAAACTAAGAATCCTGCAGTTTCTGCTTTTCACTCTTCTTGTTGTATCTTCCATTGTTTTTCCCACTCCCATCAGCTTCCCTGAAGAGAGATTAGAAACTAAGACAAGGAATTCCCCCCAGCAAGTATCGCTTACATTCAAAGTTTATGAACATTAATTATCCGCATCTCTTTGGTACTATGCATGTTATACATGTATTGCATGTTCATCTCCGTATTATTATATTGTACTCTTATTGGGTTGCTCCTTCACATGCCCCATCCTGTTCGTGCGGCATAAAATATTGCGACACCTTGAACCCCTAAAAATGATTACTAATGGATTCAATTGTTTCTTTTGCATGTGACGCTGCCGATAGCACAAGCATATACCGGCTCATCTTCCTCATCACGACCAATAATCCCATCATTCCAAAGAACACCGATTTTGGATTTTCGCCCTCCAACTGCTTCTGAAACACGATATAGTCCTGTTTCCGATATGCTTCTGGCCCTACTCGATCCCTTCTTGCGAACCCCAACTTGTTGCTTGTGGGGGACATTGCCGGCTACCTCTGGATCTTGATCTAGCTTCCGTGTTTTGGAATCCATAAGTAAGTATTCCATTTTTCTTTCCTATAAGATAATATACTAAGATATATGAGTTGTTTTAGTTTATTTTGATAAAACTACCAACTAAATTTTGAAGAGCAGATTTTAGTTTAAAAGTCTCTGAGCTGAGCTAACAGAGTAGGTTAGTTGAAAATTGGGTTGGTTAATTTGGAAATCAACCGTGAGCTGTTTCATTTTGACCCGCAATTTCAGGGATAAACTTCATTTTCATTGAATTCTCTTAACAAATCTCACCCGGTTATCCTTTGGTTCGTGTTTTAATAGATATTAATACCATTGTTTAATCCCCTAACCTCTGTTTTCTCTCCAGTTTAACCACATGAAGAAGAGACCAGGATCTTGAGGAGAGTTCTTCGTTCAAGTTCCTTGAACAACGATCTAATCATCTTCATTGAAGCGAGAAAATGGGCAAGGAAATGAGCCTCTTGATAACTTTATCAGCAGCCTTCGTCATTGGGGCAATTTTCGAGAGTGTTAGTGCTGAGCCAGTGGAAGACAAAAAAGCGTTGCTTGATTTCTATCGCAATATCGGTCAGTCTCATCCTCTCAACTGGGATGAGAATTCTTCTGCATGCAAAAGCTGGAAAGGAGTGTTCTGCGACAGCGAACAATCCAGAGTCATAGCCCTCCGTTTACCTGGAGCTGGGTTGAGCGGTCCAATCCCATCTAACACTCTTAGCCGCCTCTCCGAACTTCAAACTCTGAGTCTTAGATCCAACAGGATAACGAGTCCTTTTCCTCCTGATTTCTCTGAGCTTAAAAATTTGAGTTATGTTTATCTCCAATTCAATGAGTTTTCCGGTCCATTACCGTCGGATTTTTCTGTTTGGAATAATCTTAATGCTATCAATTTATCCAATAATTCTTTTAATGGAAGCATCCCTTCTTCCATTGGAAAATTGACTCATCTCACATCTCTAGTCTTAGCCAACAACTCGCTTTCCGGGGAAATTCCTGACCTCGATATTCCTAGCTTGAAAGAGCTCAATTTAGCCAACAACCACCTTAGTGGGGTTGTGCCTAAATCCCTTGAGAGATTTCCAGGTTCAGCTTTTGCAGGTAACAACAATCTTACAACAGAAAATACAATTCCTCCAGCTATTCCACTTCAACCACCAACCGCTCCTCCGAAAATGAAAACCACACTAAGCGAGCCTGTATTGTTGGCCATTATCATTGGCGGCTGTGTGCTATTATTCCTGGTGATTGCAGCTTTCATGCTTATCCGCAGCTATCAGAAAGGAGATGAAGAAGTGCCACCACCAGTGAAGTCAAAGAAAAAGGAAGACTCTCTGAAAAAGGAAGTATCTGAAACTGAGAGTCAAGACAAGAACAAGATTGTGTTCTTTGAGGGTCGCCATCTTGCCTTTGACCTGGAAGACCTGTTGAGATCATCTGCTGAGGTACTAGGAAAAGGAAGCTTCGCAACAACATATAAGGCTGCTCTAGACGATGTAACCACCGTGGTGGTGAAGAGACTGAAAGAAGTGGTGGTCGGAAAACGTGAGTTTGAACAGCAGATGGAGGTGGTGGGAAAAATTAGGCACGATAATGTGGCTCCACTGAGGGCATATTATTATTCCAAGGAAGAGAAACTTATGGTGTATGATCACTTCGAACAGGGTAGCATTTCTGCAATGTTGCATGGTATGTTAAGTTGTGAAGCCTTTTTATTCTATCATCTTCATTGCACTAGAAACAATAACTTGCTAACTGCAATAATGCTGATGCATCTCCATTACGCAGGTGGAAAAGGGGATGGCAAGGCTTCTTTAGACTGGGATAGCCGGCTGAGAGTCGCAATAGGTGCAGCAAGAGGGATGGCTCACATCCACACACAACATGGAGGGAAGCTAGTGCACGGGAACCTAAAAGCCTCAAACGTCTTCCTAAACTCTCAAGGATATGGTTGTGTATCTGATGCAGGTTTGGCTACCTTGACTAGTTCAATGCCCTTACCGGCACAGAGAACGGGAGGGTACCGTGCCCCGGAAGTAACGGACGTCAGAAAAGCGAGCCACACGGCTGACGTGTACAGTTTTGGGGTGCTGGTGCTCGAGCTTCTGACGGGGAAATCACCCATACACGCCACAGGGAGTGAGGAGGTGGTGCATCTGGTGAGGTGGGTGAATTCTGTGGTGAGAGAGGAGTGGACAGCGGAGGTGTTTGATGTTGAGTTACTGAGATATTCAAATATTGAGGAAGAAATGGTGGAGATGCTGCAGATAGGGATGGCATGCGTGGTGAGGGTGCCAGAACGGAGGCCAAAAATGCAAGATGTTGTGAGAATGTTGGAGGAAGTTCGTAAAGTGAATACAGGAACCCAATCATCCACAGAAGTTTCCACCCCGACCCCACAAGCAATTATTGATGTACCTTCTTCCTCTGTTCCACAATAAGATTCTTTCGCAGTGAAGATGTATGCAAGTTTTAATTTCATCAGCAAAAGAGAAAAATTGTTTATCGATGTCCAGTCTCCAGTGTCTCTTTATAGTTGGGAAATGTATGCCTGTTAAGCAGCCAAATCAAGCTGGAATCATAATCAAGGAGGGTCAGTTGACGTACTCCAGCAATATGAAAGATTCTTTGTAATTGTTCTGCTTTCCCGGTCTCTTCGGCCATTGCAAGTAGCCTTGTATTTTGGAAGAACTATCCAAGTTGTGACCAATAGTTCTCAGGATGAGAGTTCTTAGGACGAGAGTTCTTGAGATTATTATGGTCGCTTGATTAATGAAATTTGAAGCCAGTTAAGAACATGAGAAACTTGCTGCGCAGACTAATTTAGTCGTCAGTTTCAATATGGCAAACATTTGGTCCCTTTTCTTTGCCAACCATTTTGTCTCTTTCAACCAGAAGAAACTAACAAGAATAATAACCATGATCTATTTATCCACAATTTCTTTTTTCGCTCAGCCCTCTCGCTTACTGGATTCGTAGACTAGCAAGCAGCACCATGGATCAGGTTGTTATTCTCATTTGGTAAGAGAGATAGTGCGAGACAACAGAAACAATTTCCAATCCTTGATCTGATAATCAATTACAATAGACTTGAGTATTTAAAGTCGAAGAGTATCTGCTGAGCTAGCCAGTTGGTGATAAAGAGAATAAAACAAGATTAATGCTTATTTGTAAACCACTTCCAGAATCACTTTTACGTAAGTCGAGATAAAACTCTTCTCACATACTTACATCGAATTACTTACAATCATTTTCTAAAAACTAATCATAAACAATCTACAAAAAGGCTGGCTGACTAAATATAAAAAATCCGCCGGATCCATGGGCTATTTTCATTTCATCCAGAGAAATCCGCCAATCTGGCTTCAAGTAGAAATTTTACATCACGTATATATATTCCTTTCATTTTGAAATTTGAGGTATCGGAATTACAGGTAAAATTCAGGCATTCAAAAAGAGAAGCCAAGCCATGCCCGCGAGAACCTTGGTCAAACAATCACCCCAGAATCGTTAACTGTACGTATCTCCTGCTAAGTTTACAGACATCACAGAAAAGGCACGGCAACTTATTTCCTCAAAATTCTTGTTTTTACACCTCCTACAATTAGTAAAGCAAAAATAAGATAACCTTCACAAAATGGAGGCAGAATTTCGCTACACTAAAGAAAATAAGAATACCGAGCGGTGGCAACATACCATCAACTTCCTCAAACTGGATTTCCTTGACCATGTCAGACGCAGCATTATACTCAAACCTACAAAGGAATGGCAAATATCCTTTAGTGATGATTGATTAAAACTTGCAAGTCAATGTGTAAGTACGTAGATCATTTGATTGCATAATTTGGACGACAAGGAGTCAAATTTTGCCCAATAATCAGAACATTTTCAGGTTAAAAGTGCCCAAGGGTTCAACTTTAATATACCCTGCCCAACCACTTAATCTGGACAACCGCAAAGTCATAGATAGTGTAGTAGATCACTTAAGCAAGAATGAAACATTAAAGAAGGGATAGATGGGAATTCAAGAACATACAGCACAGAGAAATAGGCATAAATTTCATTTACCTATTCGAGAAAACCACATCAAGTTGATAATCAGATGCACTCTTGGTAGCTTCGACTAACACAGTGACAATTTCAGTCTTTCGAGTACTGGCCATGAATAGATCATACTCTGTTGGAATTACCACTGCAAAAAAGTTATCACTTAGTTCGCTCAGACACATCCTTTCAACAGCTGCAAGGGCTATCCTCCTCTTAAGGGCACCGGTTTCTGGGTCAACAATGTAAATGGCGAAATCGGTAATTAAGAGAATACGTTTTTTCATCTTCCCCGAACCAGTGAACTTCAAAACTTTATCTGCAAACAGAACTTGCTTGTCCCCTGTAAGAAAATGAATAGAGATTAGAATTCCATGATTTGGTAAACCTTACACTACATCTTCCTCTCTCCCACCCCACTCCCTCTAACACATTTCTCCAAAAATGCACAAAAATGATGCATGGCTTTCTATCAAGCCAAGAACTAAGCATATCCCTTTGACACTGAGGATCAGAAAGGACAATGAGTCAGATGCTTTGAAACTTTCCAAAATGCTCCATATTGATCTTGCATCCCATTCGTTTCAAAACTCTGAATTTATGGATTGGGTTTTATTTCATATAATTCTTCAAATTTGATTTTTCAATTTTTGACTCCGCAGAGGTCTCACCTTCCTGCAGACATCATACAATAAACTTGATTAAATTAGAAGAGTTAAGCTTCGATTTTCTGGTAATTCCTTGACAGACTTCTTATTCAAGAAGAAAAAGAAAACTCCAGACTCGAGCATTGAATCATTGACCGCACTCGTCAAAACAGTCAGGAGTTGAAGAACTACATCACGTAAAATATATTTCGCTCTCTGGCACTTCATAACCTATGTTTTTTTGCATACATAATGTGGTAAATCTACAAGAGGGTAAGGAAAATCAATCTTCACCTTTTTATCGGTGATCACAACAGGATGAGATTATTCATCACCATGAAGACTGTTGCGCTCTATTTGCAGAAACATAACTCACATTAACAAAGGCAGTTATCTTAAGATCAATTCAAATTATCGTTTAGTATGTCGTTTAAGCAATACAAGAATTATAAGTACATGCTTAGATAACAGAAGAATCAATCCACTAACTGGTAGAAAAGTTAATTAGCATTAGTTCCCCGTGTCTTTGTTATTAACAAATCAATTTTCGAATTAAATGGTCAAATTTCCCACTTAACATGCCCTCGGAAGACCGAAACCCGCCAGATTTCCAGAAGGCTAGTTTCGAAAACACCGAACTCAGCAATCCACAAATATCAAACGAGTTCTGCACAGCCGTAATACGAGTTGATAAAAAGATGTTAGCGTTTCAAGACAAACCTTGTTTCTGCAAAATTCTCATCAAAAAAGGCTGTGAAGGGACATCGATGTAGTCCCCCTTAAAATCTCTGTGAAGAGATGCCTTTCGTCGGACCTTGATGCCCATGAATGGCTCCTGATCTTCGGAAACACTTCCGTTGGAGAAACTCAGGCGCAAATTTCCGTCTTGTTCAAATTCGTCATCGTATCGCACTCGGGAGGAGTCTTCATCCTCGACATCGCCGTCTTTGGGAGGATCAGATCTGGAATCTTGAATCTGGATCCGTCTCTCCGTCCTGAACCGTTCCATCTACAGGTGGAGTTTTGGAGCGGAAATGGGACTCAGAGACGGAGGGAAGCGGAGCAGCCTGCGAGTGCTGCGCTAGATGACGCCTTTTGGGACTGGGGCGAGCCAACTTGCAGTTGCTGAGTTGCGTCTTGCGTGCGGCGTGACATGGTGGGACCACTTGCTCCCAAGCCTCCTAACCATCTGGTTCCAGCTGGCTCATGCGTCGCCGAGCCGCCCTCGTGAGCCAGCAGTGTCCAGCTTTTCGGCTAGGCGCTTGTTTATTGATTATTGATGTGTTCAATTCCGCAAAAATAAATCCTCGTGACATACTTGCAGGCTGTTTGTCAGATGGCCTGAATGATTTTTAGAATCATTTTAGTGAGATAAAATTCATCTTACATATTTATTTTAAATTATGTATAATCACTTTTCAAAAGATAATTCAAATGAGTTATTAGACTGATTGATTTACTAAATTATAGTTTACAAAATGATTATATGAAATGAGTTTTATATTAATTTATGTACTTATTTTCCAGGCCTACTATCTCTTTTCATTAATATTTTCTTTCTAACTTTACTAAATATATATATGTGTTCTGCTAATAAATCTAATCATATTTAGAATACTCTTGGCATTAAATATAACTATATTTTTAAACATAAATTTAAATATTAATATATCATGTTAGATTGTTAGATATATTAAAATTCCGTTAAACTCAATTCAAATTAATTTGAGTATGTTATACTTGTTAGGGTCTTTATACCTATACTATATGTTTGGATATGTTATACTTGTTAGGGTCTTTATAAGACAGAGGGGGGAAATGTGTCCAAAATGGAGAGAACAAAACACTCGGAAGAAACACTCAAAATTTACTCTTTTTAAGAAATTTTCAATCATTTTTTGGTTGTCAGTATCCTTCTGACAAAAACCACTTCACCTTGTGACTCATAACACTAACAGGAACCAATCATTAGTTTTGGTTAATGGTTGATAGGGCGGAGAGGGTATAACATATGTTCCTCGGAGAACTCCCCAAATCATTTACAATGGTTTACATAAGATTGGCATGACTCTTTATGCCAAGATGACACGTACGAATGAAAAAAAAAAATACATTGTAATATTCTAAATTTTACTTTATGTTTGATTTATAATTAAGAGATACTCATTTATGATAACAGTTTCACCTTGTATTTTGATAGTGTTGTTTTGTTGTTGTTTGTGAACTTCGCCTTGGTAAACTATTGTTGATAAGTGAAAATTGCTCTTGGTTCCCTTTATCACGATCAACTTTTGGTTTTACCACAACAATCTTGCATTAAACAGCAAAAATTGCTTTCGGAACCCATTCGTCGCAACTAATTTTTGGTTTTGCCACGGTGAATTGGCATTCATTTTCAAATATTGCTCTCGAGTCACTTTCACTACAATGAACTCTTTATGTCAGTGATAGTGAATTAAAGTAAATATGTGCCGGTCATGTAATACCCCCACCCTATGTCTTCTCTTTTGTTTTTCCTTCATTCTTTCTTTCATTCTTCTTCTTCTCTTCCTCCGGTGATTGTGAGGAACTCTGCCAGGGCAAGTTTTGGGAACTATTTAGGTAACTAAAATCTCTCCTTTTCACCTCTTTTCCTTCATGAAAATTGTTTAGATATTTTTCTCTTTCTAATGGTAGTATTTTCATGTTAGATGTATGCCTAAAAAATGACTTTGGGCTCAGCCAACCCAGTAAGCTCACGACGGCCCAATTGCCAGCGACAGTCCAAGATAAGGCTCAGCAACTGTCCCCGCGACCAAGACTTGCTAGGAGCCCTACGCCTGCGACCAACGTCAACGACCGTCCATCCAATGACGCCAACTTTCGTCTTCAGTCCACACCCCCATGAATGTCGGACCAGACTGTTGTGATCCACAAATTTAGCACCTATGCGGCCTAGATTCCATGAGCAACGCCGTAACCACTCAACGGCTAGCAAACCACGAGTTGACCTATTTATCTTTGCTAATCTGTAACAAAGGAGGAGGATTCAACTCTCTCTCTCATATTCCTGCTTGCTTTTCTAGTCTCTTCTCTCTTTGATTCCTTCTTCTACATAAGACCACTGTAGACCATCTTTGATTATCAATAAACGATTATCGGCTAAGCCATCTTTCACTTCTTTTTCCTCATCCTTACGTTGAAAACTGCACTACAACTTTTAACCCGTACTGTCGGATCCCCGAACTCTCTTACGAAAGCGTTTCATCCAAAATTCGTACAAACACTAGATGAAGGATTTTTTTTGTCAGAATTTTGATGAAGTTTTGAGTTTTGTTAATGTAAGATTATAGAAGTGTAGAAGAATGTTTATAGAGGATTTTAATCTATTTAGATTTTTTATTTGGGTCTATTAAGATTTTATAATGATTTTTTTTGTGAATTATGTGATTTTTTGAAGATTTAAAGAGAAAGTTTGAGGATTTCAGAGAATATAATCTTTGAGAAATAAAAATATGGTGATGATAAAGAGGTTTAAGTATGAATGTAAGGATTTGCAAAAGGACTCGAAGTTTAGAAAAGGGAATGAATTTTATTTAATTCATATATATGTGTTGTGAGATGGTGTTGTTCATTATTTCATTGATGTGTAATTATTGTTGTGTAGATTAATTATGTTTTGAGGATTTGAGCATTGGGTTTGAATTATTGTAGTATTTCAACTTACTTTGGAGAGAGGTAACAACATGCAATTTATTTCATATGCTTGTATGTGTTGTAAGACGTTTTTGGAACATCTTTTAAACTATAAATATTATTTTGGTTTTTAAAACCCATATATGATGATTCATTTGTGAGTTAACATGAAATGACTCTTGTGAACTAAGTTTCATATGTCAATGAATTATTGGTGAAGCAGATAATATTATATTACTATAATTATGCTTTTTATTATTCATATCTTATGCTGCTACTTTATAAATGAGAATGTGATGGGCAATGAGCATATAGATATATGTATTGTAGAAGGGTTGTGACTATGTTGTTGTGGTTTGATTCGTCATGGAGTTTGGGAAGAAGTATATTTGGTGAATCTTAAAGTTCATGGCAACGATCTCCACTATTGATCATAGTGGTTGACATTATGTTAGACTTTCCAAATTTTGGACTCAGTTGTGAGCGACCATAGAGAATATGACACATTACAGTCTTGGACCCAGCTGTGGACGGTTCGGAAGGGGGCTCATTAACCTCATAATAATGGTTGACTCTGGCTACGTCTCCTATCACCATAGGTTAAAGTCCACATCACATAATATAAGGAGGAGTTTAATGGAGGGAATTGAGTATAACTTGTGTTATACTGTGTTGGTATACACTTGGTGACTAATGTATTCAAATGGAACTTTGTTCTCCTACCAACTTCTCCAATTGGAGCGTATTATTATGTTTAGTATCTATTTGTTAATCAAGAACTTGTTGGTTTATTAATATATAGCAATATACTTTTAATAAATTTGTCGATGATTCACCTCTTACAACCCTGCCTATATATTGAATGAATTATTTGTTGGTTGCTGAGACTTTATGTATCCTCCCGTTGTTAACATTTTTTTAGGAGATGGCCCTAGTACTGGTAGATGAGAAGAAAAAGAGCTGGAAGCCTAGTTTTGTATCTATCTGTTGTGGGGCCTCCTCTTTTTGAGATATTCATGTGGGAGATGCATATATATTGCCATGTAATTTGATTGTACATACTCTTCATATTATTTTGTTCATTTTAGATGTTGATGTATGTTGCCCATTTGTTAATTTCAAATTATGAGCAGGGCATGCCATTTAGACGAGCTTATGTTGTTAACCATTGTTTCCCTAAGTGGGAACAATTTATTGTGGATGATATAGTTTGATTTTTGAGATGGTATTAGGCAAACTATTTATTTGGTTTGGCATCTCTTGAAATTGATTTGTATTTGAAAAATTAAGGTAAACGGGGATTTAGTGGGTTTATGGAAGAGGATGTTTCATACATCACATGATAAAAATATATTAACATTATTTTTAATATAAGAGTCAGCTAATTTATTTTTTTGAAAATTAACAAAGCTACATAAATTATTTAACTATAAAACATGTTCTTAAATACGTATGTGTATGATTATATTGTATATCAGTTTATAAATTAAAAGAATTAATGAGTGGATGGTGGATAATGTTTACAATTAGCAAACAAGATGTAATATTTAGATGGAGTTTGAATGATTTGAAATTAAGGAGATCTGCATTACTTGTGTTATATTCTCATTTAGAGAACGAAACAAGAGGCAGTCCCCTCGTCATTCCGATGCATGAATAGTAGGGTATCCACCATCCACTTGCCATGCGATGTTTTGACTCTTGCTCTTCGGCCAGCTGCTTTTAATTTTACTCACTCCTCATGATTTCTAGACTCTCACACATTAAACGATTGGGGCCAAAACAAAAACCAAAACCAAGGAAGTAAAAGTACTTTTTTTTGAAAATCCAAAAACATTTAAAAAAATATTTTTATATAAGTTGAAATAAGACTCATTTCATGTATTTATCTAAAACTTTACATAATTATTTAAAATAAGTTAATTCAAATACTCACTGAAACACATATAAATGCAATTTTGTTTTCCGTTCAAAATTCTTTTCTGTTATTATCAGTCCTGGCTACTTTTCACAAAGTATGCCATGGCTAATAAATATACGATTTTTGCTAATTATTCTTTACGTATGGATATATAACTTTTGTAGACTGTTTCAATTATGACATGGAATGGGGGCCGGTGAATTAATAAAATTGTCTATTAACTAACAACAATTAAATATAGCGAAAGGAGTTAGTTTCTCATAACATAGTGAATCATAATCAAATCAAGTACTTACATTCATTGCACGATTATACTTTAAATATGATTGCCTTCAATACTAGAACACTTCTGAAAATTGTCTATTATGCTATTAGCTAATTATAAAAATAAGAATAAAATTAAAAATCGGTCACAAGAAGAAAAAGGGAATTACGTTAACATTTTGTCCAACGGCTGAGGAAAACTAAAAAAATCAAATGCAACGTTTAAAAAGTAAAAACAGCGCTTGAACGCGCTAAATCACGATAGGTCAGACTCAAAGATGGATGAAACGACGCCGTTGAGGAGGGTCATGAGGACCACCGTTCCTTTTCGGCGGCCACTTTCGGCATGAGAGAGAGAAAAGGGAGGGATTTCGTACCGAAAACGCCAAGTAAGGACCCGCCATAGCGAAGTGGAAATAAATTACAAATAAATCGAACAATCGAATAATGATAAGATAAATAACATTATTAATAATTAACGAGAGAAGCAACAATGCAAATCAATCAGAGAAGGAGAGAGGATCGATCCCCAAGCCGCCCCAGACATTTATAAAAGTCACCTTCCTTCGCCTTCCATTTTCACTTTTCTCCTCATTCCTCTCTTGCTCCTCACGCCCCCCCCCCTCACAAATCCGATCCCAAATCCAAAGGCCTGAGGAGGATCTCTCGGTTTTCTTTTAGGTGAGACCCCCTACCCCAAAATTATTATCTTCCGTTATTGGTGCTCCTTGCATATATGCGCTTATGTTTGTGTAAGCGTAGGCTTTGATCTGAAACGATTTTATATTTTTCGTAGGTTTCGTGATGGCCTCCAAGCGGATCTTGAAGGAACTTAAGGATTTGCAGAAGGATCCTCCCACATCCTGCAGCGCCGGTATTGTATTTCTTAATGCTTCTGGCCCAGTACTCTCTTTTTGATTTTTCGTTCGCGTAATTGTCTGGATTGTTTGTTCTTGCTTCGGTTTCGCATTTTTGTTTGGAATGAAAAATTGGCGCTAGTTATATTCGGTGGCCGTGATTTAGATTTTGTAATGATGCGCGTGCATGTTCTGACTTCCTGAGAAACTATATGATCCTGAGTTTCTGGCATTCTCTTTCATCGATCGAGTCCTTTCCATCTGACATTTGTGATTCCAACTGGTTTCGGTTGATTCTGCCGACATGGAAATGATACGTTAAGAATATTTTGGGGCCTGCTGCCGATTGGGGAGCCTTCTTACATTAAGGACAGTGTTTGTATATGGGGATTATGGGTTATTGGAGCATAGCCTGATAAAGATAAAGTCAAAATCGTGTAAATGACACTGAAGTCGTATACTTCACTTTAAATTGAAGTTCGCATATTAGGAAGATTACTTGATCTTACAGCTGGGGTTATACGTCGCGTGCTGAATAATTAAACTTGTTAACAACGCATTTTTTTGGGAATGTAGATGTACTGATGTATATTTGGTCTTATTTGTCTTTTAATTTGTGGGATGTGTCTTCTATTTGAAGTCCTATTTGAAGTAGACCTTGTCATGCCTCTCAACTATTGCTCTGCCTAGTGTGCATTTTGTTGTGTGTCTAGATTCTGCAATTATGAATTTGGATTCTATACTTATGGCTTAGTAATGTTTTAATTTTTCATATTGCTGCGCAACAATGCTACCATTATTGCGATCAAATCAGCCATATATGTGATATTGGTATTACGATACTATTCTTGCTTTTATTGCTCTTTTGGGATCTCTGCACTTTGGTTATGGCATGAGGGGGTGGTAATAAAACTAAAATCTATTTTATAATTGGGTTTTCCTTTTGTATCTTAGGCATTTTAGTCATACGAGGGGTCTCATTTTAGTGAAATTTTTTGAACAAGGAAATGATTGATTCAGATGATGAATTAAGAGGCATATGATTGCTTTTTCTAAAATACTATGGAAAGTTGTCATTTGTTACCCTGACCTAAACATGGGACACTGAAAATGTGCACTGTGCACATTTTGATTTTTGACATTCTAACTTGTAGAAGCGTACAATCTGCTGACTAACTGCATGAGATGTTGTGTTGTACCTTTTGATGTTAGCAATGTGTAATTGAGTTTTGTTGGCTTTCTGTTTCACGTGTGCTTATATTGTGCATCATCATTTATTTCTAAACATTGAAGGTCCTGTTGCTGAGGACATGTTTCATTGGCAAGCAACAATTATGGGCCCTCCAGACAGTCCTTATGCTGGAGGCGTTTTCCTAGTCACAATTCATTTTCCTCCAGATTATCCCTTCAAGCCACCAAAGGTTTGTAATTCATTCGCGCATCTATTTGTTGTTGTATTGCCTTTCTTGTTTCTCTCTTCACTGTCTTTACATGATCGCTAGTTCAGTTTTACTTCATGATTACATTCTTCTTCTTACAGTTAGTTTGTATTTTCTCTCGTGAGACAGGTAAATGAATTTTAAATCCAACTTTTTTTCTCTCATTAGAACACTAATTCCCCGACAAAGTAGAATTTTATGTTTGGTGTCAAGTTTAAAGAAAAAGCATGGCATTTGTGATTCAATCTAGAATTTGAGAAAAATGTTGACTTTTGGATTCTAGTTGCATGCTGTCTTTTGATTAAAAATTTTAAGAGGGGCTGTACTGGTTCCTTTGTCTGTGTGTGTGTAAAAATGCTTGTGGATTGTACTCCTTGTAACGTTTTAGATTGATCTTTCATTTCCATCTTGCAGGTTGCATTCAGGACGAAGGTATTCCACCCAAATATCAATAGCAATGGAAGCATTTGCCTTGACATACTGAAGGAGCAGTGGAGCCCTGCTCTAACCATTTCGAAGGTTTGTATCTTTTTTGTTTCAGATTATGAGGAAAATCTTCATTCCCTAGAACACATTTCTAAGTTTCCTGAGTATTTCTTCTATCAACTCGGATTATGTAATTTTTTAGTGGGCGGTTCCATTTGAGGTCAATTTACCGGACTTTCCTTCCGTATGCTTTTGATATATGCCAATTCCATTTCATACTGAACGGGTTTCATGGGTTTCTGCGCACTATACAAGTCTATGAAACAATTATATTTTATGTAGTCAGGGTTTTATGCATCATCAATATAAAGTCCTGTTTCGTTTACGTTTTTGGAATTGCTTTCTTCAGGTGTTACTCTCGATCTGTTCCCTGTTGACGGACCCAAATCCGGATGATCCTTTGGTTCCAGAAATCGCCCACATGTACAAGACGGACCGGAACAAGTATGAGACAACTGCAAGAAGCTGGACTCAGAAATATGCCATGGGCTAAGAGACCTGTGATGATGTGTGAGGGAGATCTGTGTAATGAATATTTGTTGCCTTCGATCTTGAATTGATTATGGCTCCTCCAGTTAAAGATTTGGATGGAGCATAACATTTTTTGCTTCCCATGTATTACAAATGTTACTTTCTCCGACGCTGATATGGGGCCTGAGGAAAACGTATGACTAAATTTTTAACCTTGCTCTGATATCATCAAGCATCCATAAAATTAATTGCATCGTATCTTTATGGATGGATGTGATGAGCGGTCTTAATTCATTATATTAATTTCATATTTCATCTCATCTTCAAGGTTGAAAAGATTACTGAAGGTGCAGTGGAAATCATTTTCGTAGTCGTAGGGTAATTTATCTTTGCTCTACAGGTCGAAAATTACATGTATCTGCGTATTCGGATAGATCGGGGGTTAAAGAATGGGATTGGGAAGTGAGGACTATTTGACTGAGTCCCACACTTTGTGCCGAATTTGTGCTGTGTCAATAGAATATAAATGAAAAGGTATACAGAGACATGCATTCATGTAAATGTATGCATATATGAATTGAATGATACCCTCCTCTTTTTTTTTATTTCTAGAACAAAATCTTTAAGGGTGATTTATTTCTATTTAAGTTAAACCACAGCTTTTGAAAAGTATTTAATATTTTTTTAACATTTAGAGCAGTAATATTTATTTTCCTATTTTGCCTTTCTATATGATTAAGTCGTTAAACTTTATAAGTAATTGCTGGCAAAAAAATTATACAAGTAATTAATTCATTTTAATCAATGCAATATCAACTTTTGCTGAAGTCATATTTAGAAAGTTCTAGAGATTTTATGTATGCTTAATGCTATAATTACCTTAATAAATATTTTTATCCATGTAAGATGGTTAAACAAGAGTTTTATAATGAAGAGTAGTTTTATTCTTTAAATAGAAAGCAGGGGTATACATTAAATTGAATTGGAAGAGCAAGTTGATTTGAAAATTTTATCTGTATTTTTTCATAATAAAATTGAGCGTGTCCCTTGCCTTTGCTTCTGCTATCATAAGAAAACAAGTTTATCAGCAATTCCATGTTCCTTTCGCCATTCATGATTCAACGGATAGCTCTTCTATGTATTTATGACAGAAATAATGTTTAGATGTTCATTCCATCAACAGTAATATATTTCATCCCCCCCCCCAAAAAAAAAAACACAAAAAAAACAGCTATATGAATTGAAATGAGATGGATAAGGAACACAGCTAACATAAGAAGGCAAAGCCAACAAAAGAAGCTATCATCATTCTGGCCACGTTACATCATACTACAATTACTCTGTCCTCTTTGTTGGCATTGCAATGATTTTCCATTTTGTCGTAACCATTGCAGCCTGCGAAATCAAATCAAAACAAGACAACAGAAAACAAATAAGGGAGAGAACAAAAACTGCAGCAGAACTTTGTCCCTTCCCTTGTGCTGCCTTACTAGTTCCCAATCACAGCAGAACTCGGGCCAGTTGTAGGCCCTCTAAGATTGATCTGGCATTTCAGCCCATTTAAAAATTAACCTTTTAGCCCATTCTGTTTATTTCTGGGCAAAAGCAGTTTCTCTATATTAGTTGCCCACAGAAATAGTCATTAGTGTTGTGAAACAAAAGCGGTTCGTGGTCAACGGGTGAAATGTAGCAAAAGAGGCTAATATCACAATGTGGTAAATTAAGATTTAAACCTCATCGAAAGAAGTGTTTACATTCAGTGTTTCAAGCAGAATTACTTCGTATAGAAGGGTATATATGTCTAGTATAAAAGGATGGGTTGCTAACCGGGTTTAATCAAATGGAATGGGCTATTTTTTTCCATGTGCCAAGTAAATGTTTAAATTTCTTTCTGGAGGGTACTTATATGTAATGCTGAAAAGTATTTCTAATAAGATTTCTTTCAATAGGTAGCCATGTAGCATGTGTGCTCAGCAAACCCCCGCCCGCCACCCGGGGGGGGGGGGCGTTGGGGTAGTTCAGTTGCAATGGAGTCTAGAACAAGCGAGGGGGATTACAGGTGAATGCCAAAACCCAGAAATACAAGTGTATAACAATACTGTTGGCAGATTTTAACATTTTCCACTTGTGTCAGCATCGCAATACTATTTCAATCGATTGGTTCTGTATTATATATAGATGGTGCAACTTAAGACAAAAACAAGATTGAGAGAGAGAACAATGAATCCCCATTTCCGATTCCCAACTGCAATTTCCTTAGGATTAAATTAGAAGAGGCAAATGAGGAGGGGACAAAGACATTAATTGAGAGAGAGAATGATTGATTCCTGCTAGGTACCATTAGTAGTAATTTAATTAGGAAAGCGTAGGACTTAGGTGCCTAAGAAGGCCCTCTTCATAGGCAAATTGAGTTGTGGTCAAAGGGTCAAACTTATCGGCTTCTCTTCAATCATCCAAAATTGCCCATCCACCCCTTCAAAGGTCCATTGTTTCTTCACATTTTCCTTTTCATATTCTATTTAGATTCAGAGGATCCATCCATGAGATTTAGTATGGATTTTCATGCACATTTCCTTTAATGGTCTCTTTGTCCTTCCCTTCCCATGCTATTGTATCCTCTTCTATCTATAACAAGTTCTCAATATTTAATACATTGTAAATTAAAAACAGAGACACCATTCATCAGGCGTTTTAAATTAAATCATATTACAGAACCAGAGTGCTTTCAGATTGTATTGCATATGTATATTAGTCATGGACGCCATAAAGTAGAACCTTTTAATTAGAGTCACTGTGAAAAATAAGATATACGGTTACATAGAATCAAATTTTTTAATATTAAAAAAAAAAAGATAAAGGGCCAACGTGAAGCTATTATTAAAAGATCAGAAAACATTCATTCAAATACTTGGCCACGCAGGATAGATCCGTTGGTGAAGTTAGCTCAACGAGAAAAGGAGACCATATTGAACATGTTTTAAACCATTTGAGGACATCTCAGACTAAGCTTTTTGATAGTCCAACAAAAAAGGAATAGACTTTAGGATGAAATTGAAACTTCAGTGAACGGACAAGGGGGAAAAAGCTTTGTACAGAATTTGAACCACAAAACTATACTTTATACATGTAAAGTTTGCTATGTTGTAACCTTCTTTTTGTTGACCATTCTCGATTTGTTTCACATTGTGTGTGTGTGTGTGTGTGTGAGAGAGAGAGAGAGAGCTCAGCATTTTGGAGCAACTCAATAGAATGTTGATTAAATTCATAAAATTATTGATTCAATGTCACGAAACATTGTAGGGATCATTCAGTATAAGATCAATTACGCACAAAACGAAATAGTAATAAATTCAAATGAGCTATTATTGTATTCTAAAATTTAGTGACCATTTTCTTGGTCATGCCTTGAGCATTGTAATAACTCGCGGATCAATTATAATTATAGTCTTATCATTCGAAAGAAAGAAACATATATATACGTCAACGTATTTATACCTTTTATGTCTCCTTGTTGACCTCGAAAGCTAACAACACTCTCCTAGCCCAGCAAACTTACAAAAAATTAACGGACAAGAGAGCCTAGGAATGCCAATATATATATATATAGTAATTCAGCGGTGCTGAGAAGAAGCCAACGCATCCACAAAGCATTACTTAAAGATTTAACTAAAGATTAGTAATTAATAATGCAGTTAACCATCTAAAAGACAGTGTCGTGACCCATGTCCTGTACGTATAATATTATTTCTTGTCACGGCCCTACTGAATATCTCATTAACTTATTCACAACCTTACGTGTCCAACATGCATACCTGTGACACTGTATTTTCATAAACAATGAATTATGCTGGCTTTTCATTAATAGGAAAAAAAGAAACAATAAAAATCTTGCAAATTGGTCGTGCCCACGAGTGGGTTTTAAACTTTAAAGGGCATGACTCCAGAAATTCTGGTTTATTATTAGGTTGTAGAACAAAATACCTAATCTCACTTGCATATGTACTTCCGGTCTTGTCTCTTCTGAGGACAAAACCACACAAAAACCGTACCTGAACACATAATAACTAACATTAATCGCCACACTAATGAATCTAAACAGTGGAATTTTACATATGTCGCCACTTAAAAGTCTATTGATCAGTTTCATTCTGAGCTGGACTTACAGATGATTAATGGATTTTTTTAATCTTAATGATAATGTATATGAAGATAGAAGATTGTAATTATATGTATAAGTGGGGTGGATACATGCATGCTGCCCACTGAGAAGTGTTGAATTATTGTTACGCAGAGAATGAATCATAGCAAGTTAGGAAGAGGAACCAGACACGTTATTTTTTTATTTGTTTTGGTGGAGACAGGATATAAAGAAAATCACATGTTTGGCAATAAGAATAAGGGAGTTTTAAGCTTGGTCTGTACTGTTAAGAATACGAATAAAGTTGAGGTTACTTTGGCTATATTGGATTCTCTGTGCATATCTGAACATATTATTATGAGTGATCTTTGCCTTTAGAAGACAGTTTTTTCTGGCGTTGAGCTTTTCATTTACCAAATCTCCCTTATTCTCTGGGTTTAGTATTCCTTCATGTCTTTCTTTGGTTTTTGGTTTTTCCTCCTTTTTTTTTTTTGTTACCCTTTTTTCTTCAAAGGGAAAAAAACCAGTGAGAGGCTGGTGGCAAACCAGACACTATTCTGTATGTCCTTAAACCAAACCCAATTTGACCAGCTTTATTCTTAAATCATGGGATTGAAATTTTGAAGATAATAGGAATTTTGGCTTTCTGCATAAAAAGTAAAAGAATGCATGAACCCACTTTCTTTCTTTCTCATCCTACCCAACGTCTTTCATTTTTTTCTGATTACAATGTTCCTGTAATAATAAAAACGCTTTGGAAGATCCAAACTCCCAAATTATGTATCCAGCTCCTTTTTTTAATACATATGTATCCTCTCATTGAGGGAAAATTTGGATTCCCAAGTGTAAATCAACACCTAAACAATGTAGTAATTTTATGGTTTGCCCAATAAAAAACTTAAACTTAACGGAACCTTACAATTGTCTCTCCATAATTATACTCTCTCTCTCTATTATACCCTCTTTCGATCTTACTCTTACATGATCACCTCATTAAAACTAAGAAGAAGCGATTTCATTAAATCATTAATTTTGTCTAAGAATGAAAAGAAAACTTCTAAATGTACACGTTAATCACATTTAAGAAGTCATAGAAATTGTGCAATTAATGATATTTTAAATAGGGATAATCAATGATATTAATGATATCATTTTGTTTTTCCTCAAAAAAAAAAAAGTAGCTAGCTAGCTAAAGTCTTTTTTTTTTTCTTACTCCTCATCTATTATTGCTAAAGATATTATTTTATTTGAAGAATAAAAACAGATGTGGCGTTTGCAAGTTGGGTGAACAACGGTGGCAGCCGACCGGCGCTGAACAGCAGTGAGGTGTGTGACTGTGGGGGACAAAACCCTTCCTCACCGGAACAGTGTAGCGCACTACCTCCTCACCTCACTTTAATTACCTCCTACTCTCATCTTCATCGTTTCTTTAACTTATCTTTGCGTCATTTGCAACTGTGTCCCATCACTTCAATTTCATTCAACATATACCATATATATTTGCCTATTTAGTATCTACCTTATGAATCTCTCGACTATATATGATCAATGTGGTAGGTTAATAATTTTCTTTTGATAGGCATAGTTAATTTAAATGTTGGTTTGCTGCATTATGAAGGATTGCTCATTTCATTTTGTTAGATCGAATTTCGTTGATATGCAGTGGGTGAATATAATAAATTTACGCTAAATTTATAGTGGCAATTATCAATTGTCACGGTACATTAATTGATGTACGAAAATGTTGTAGCAAACTATGTTAAAAACATGGGATTTAAAAATTCCAACAAAAAAAAATTGAAATTACTCAAATTGTAATTTAGTTTAGTGAACTTAACAAATCATTAATTAGGTTGTCTAATACAATTAGGGATTTAAAAATTGGATCAAATTACCTTCATACCCCTTAATTTTTAAAAAATAAAAAATAATATTATTTTTATTTTTTAAAAAAGACACTCTCAACTCTCGCACACGAAAGAAGCTTAGTTTGCTTATATCAAAACCACCATTTTTTGCCACTAACATGGAAAGGGTAAAATTCAAGATATAATGGGTAATGGATAGTTTTCTTCGGTAAAATAAGAGAACTTGCTCATGTTTGTTTATCAAGAAAGCGGTCCAGAAAAGAAAAAAGATTCAGCCAAATAATCAATAATTATTTAGATATGTTTAAGAAAATCCAAAATATAACAAACTAAAAAATTTCTATACAACAAGGGTTTTCAAACGGAGAAGAGAGAAAATTTGGTAAAAATAAAGTAGTATCTAGTAGGGATGAGGTCATTAGAATGAAAAGTGGAGGCCCATACAGGAGAATTGAAGAAAGGAATGTGTTTGCGAACTAATATTGAAAGATCTCTCTACTCTTTTTTACAGTGAACCTAATTGATCGTCGTTCGGAGAAATTAATGTGTTAAGCTCTTTTGTGTTTCTTCAAAAATATCTTCAAAACTTGAGAGACAGCAGTGTTAATGTCCAATTTGTAATAGAGAATAAAAATAAAATCAAGAGCATGAGCAAGACCACATTAATGATTTTGGGGCAGCTATGGCCGGAGAAAGAGAGATAGTAAATGTGAAGAAGATAAGGATTTTGATGGCAAAAAAGGAATAAAATATAAATATTTAAAAAAGCACAGTATCCATATGGGATGAGAGCATCATTTTTTTCAAAAATGAAAATAATATTATTTTTTAATAACTAAGGGGTATGTAGGTAATTTGATCCAATTTCTAAATCATAAATTGTGTCAGATAACATGATTAATGATTTATTAAATTCAACAATCCAAATTAAAATTTAAGTTATTCAAATGTCTTTTACTAGGATTTTCCCTAAAAATGTTGCTTCAACTTTTTAAATTGTGATATTACCACAAGCACTTATTTTTGATAATTTTAAAAATTTCCTTTTGTAATTAAGATTGTATTTATATAGAATTAAACTTCATGATTTCATGTGTGAGTGCATATGCGGGTGTCTGTGCGGATATAAAGGGTTAATAAAATAATGAACAAATTACTTTCATGCTAAGCATATGTATTATTATATTCAAAGCAATTATGTTTGAGATACAGTCCAACAATAAATGTATACTTATTATCAAGTACTTTCATTTTGTTGTGTTTAAAACTAAATTTTGAGTATAAAAAAAAAACTAAATTTTGACAAGTCTAGCAAGCTTCGAAGCACATGTACATATTAGTTAAATGTGAGGGCATACAGCTAATAGAGTATTTATTATTAGATGAACTTTTGTGCAAGTTCGTGGAAGTAAATACAGATTCGTTTTTCTTTACTCACACACAGACCCACACATGTAAGAATTAAATATAGAATCTGAAATTTACAGCAGTCTCTACAAACTGAGTTGCATGGAAAAAGGCCTTTTAGCCATCTTAATTTCTCTGGGACCAACCTTTGTGAATGGTCGAACATGGGAGTGAGAACAACTGATGCCAACTTTTAATTCTCCCCACGTCCTACTCACTAACTCTTGGAATAAGTTTAAACTAAGTGAGAGAGAAAAAGAGTTTAACATTAAATTAATATTAGTTTCAGCCTCTTCCATTCATGGATTTTGTTTTAAAAAGAAAGAAGTCTCATGAAACTTTCTTATGCATGACGCTCTCCCTTTTCCACGAGATTAGTAATTAAACTTAGATGCCATGCATGCCTATATGATCAGAAAACATTTATTTAAGAGAGTCGAAAATGTTGCAGAGACAGGCACGTGATATGTGCTCTCAACAGTAGTGAATCTTCATTCACAATCCATTCATTTGAAAATTTGAATCCTGCCAAAGCCACCCCCTATTTTCAACTCTGCATATTATAGCTATATAGCCGTATCTTTTCTTCTTCATTTTCCTTTCCCCAAGCGCTGTTGCAGGCTTTGGTCGTTCACTTATTAAAATTATAATATATGTGTGTAAAAGAAACACTAGTAGGCCTGCTTCGTTCCTAAATCTGATTCTTCATCCAAGCTTGACAAGAAATAAAGTTGCATTTCACTCGCGAAAGAACAAAAGATGACTTTAAAGTTTAATCACCCTCTCCCAAAAATAAAAAGTTACTCGTGGATGAGAGGACTCTACTTGCCTTGGAATGGAAAGTGGAGGGGAATATAAACAAGAAAAGTATAGCAAGGCAAATCTTTCTTTTCATCACAAAGGAGGAGGGGAGTTAAAAAAAAGGGAAAAAAGAAAAAGAAAATGTCAGCATAAATATCATGTTTGAGAAATATTTACATACTCTCAGCGTGTTACATTATTTATATTCTGGCCAATGAAAATATTCCAATTGTCTTCTATTGTAGAATCAATATCCTATAAATTTCTCCTAATTATTACTCTTATTCTTTGATAAATATCTATTATAGTGGATTATGTAAAAGGAGAAATAATTAGGAGAAATTTATGGGATATGAAATCCATACTATAAGACATTTGAAATATTTTTATTGGACAGAGCATAAATGATGTGACACTTCTAGGGTACGTAAGTGTTTATCATAATGCATTGATTTTAATTTGCTCCTTTTTCACTTATTCTTGGGTTCCTTTTATGGCAATATATACATTGCAGAATCCTTGTCAATTTGTAAAAATTCCTTTTTTGTTTGTGGGGTTAAAACTATATAATTTAACTTTCCAATTTAATTTGTAAAAGTGTTTTCCTTTTAAATATTTGATTGCCCTTACCTCTCAAAGTACTTAAGAAAGAGGGAATTAAAGAGGAAGGAGGAGCAAGCACGTGCCATGTTGACTTGCCGATTGAGGGAAATAAGACCCGAAAAATCCTTCCTACCCGGAGAGAAGATGATTCTGTCAACTTTCACTGTTTAGTGATGCTACTAACTTTTATCTGTCTTACAAGTTACCCAGGGTAAAAGTGGAACCCATCATTTTACTTTTCTTACACAGATTTTACCAAATTAAACCAGAACAAAAAAAGTGATGAGAGCCATCTTCCAAACACAAAATATGCCATATTGAGGGATATGATTAAACAGAAAGATCTACATCATAATAGCCACACACACACACACTTGATCTAATTATTATAATATATCATGTTTTTCTTTTTCTGGTCAAGTGGCCAGTCTTGTGGTTGAAGACTAGCTATAAGCTAGCGCACACAGAGAAATAAGTAGAGAGTGAAAGAAAGAAAACCGACATCTCTTGCTTGGGGGAGAAGCTTATTAATATGGAGGGAGAGCAAAAGAATATATAGGATATGAATATATTTATATATATGTGATATATGATCAATGTTTGGATTAAGCATTTTGTGGGAGAGATGGGAGCAGAGGTTGTTTAAAACTTGGCTTGGGTTATATGGGAAAGCGAGCTACGTTGTTTGATAATGAAGGAGTAAGACTGTAACACACAGATTAAGACGTCACACACATGATAATAAAGCTTCCCGACTTCTGAACCTAATGACCCTTCTTTTAAGAATAGATCTGCCTTCCATTTCTTTAGTGTATTTGTGTTTCCTGCGATTTAATTGCAGAAACATGGGCGTTACTCATTTCTTTATTTAACGCTGCATCATCCGCCATTCTGCCTTCTTTCCATTTTCTAAACTAAAAAAACCTGGGTATTTCCTTTTTATTGTGTCGGTGAAATTTTTTTGCATTGCATCGCCATTTATCCCTTTTTTTAAAAGGGCATTCCACGGTCAGGTCAATTAACACGAAATGCCAATGTGTAGCCCTTTTTGTCTATCTCCTTCTGTATTTGATATTCCACGCACGCACCACTCTTTTGAAATCAGTTTACAATATAAAATTGCACTGAATGACTGAAACTATATATACTTTCAGATCTCATCATTAGATTTAATCGGAAGTTGAAAAGATCGGATCCTCGCGAAGAAAAGTTGAGAATAGTGAGCAGATTATAGACGGGCCGAGAAGAAAAAGAAATGTTGAGAACTAAAATTTTTCAGGCAAACTCAATCTATAAAAAAATTTATCATAGCATAATTTTTTTACAGATTATTTCCTATATTTTTTTACCATATTATATCATTTCATCTGTTTTAATTTCTCTATCCAAGTGCACTATGATATCCTTTATGCACTAATTAATATACATATATATCGTAATATTCTCTGTTATTCTGCCATAACTCAAGACATCCATTTGCAACTTCAAGTTTGAAAAAGCCTTGATAAAGTGTGCTACTATATTTAAGATTAATGTTTGAACCATAGTCACTACGTGCCCACACCTCATCTCCAACTTTATATGATGTTTTAAGTGAAGGGGGTTTGGACGGGAAAAGGAATTAAGGAGGAAATTAAGGGTGGAGGAGCGATTAGGATGAGGAGGTTACACGAAAACCAAGGGGCATGGATGAATGTGCTTATGGAGACAGCGCAGGATTTGGAACAAGAAAATGAAGATGCATGCAGCGAACAATCTCATTAATCACTCTCTTCTTCAACATGTATTCTGGATTCCTTTCTTTAATTGCCCTCCTCCCTCACCAATTAATTAATCCCATTCTTTATTTGATTAATTACAGAATAGCATCATGTTATATAATAGCGGCACTAGTTAGACACTGGGTGTGTGGGGAAGGGAAGGAGGTGGTGGGTTAGGAAAATGAGGAGAGCGCACGACGACGTTCTCGGGTGCTCCAACTTAAAATAGTAGTAATAAAGGAAGGAAGCAAGTTGGGGTTTGTCGAATGTGGTGTAGTTTGGCGATGGAAGTGGGAGTGAGTGTCCTTATACGTAAAAGCTTCACTTGGCTCAATGGAGGACAAGACACATACAGAGCCATTCGCCTATATCACACTTGCTTCCCCCAATGCCTGCTCCAACCCCTCCACTTTTGTCTTTTCTCTCTTCATCCATCGGATCTTCGATCTACCTCTTCAACCAACACACACACACACACACACACACACACTTACTTTTCTCTTCTTTTCGTCCTGGTTTTCACACGCCTTGTTTTATGTGACCATCCTCTTTTTTATATTACCTCAACGCTGTCTTCTTAAAATCTCCAACACTTTTCCTCAACTTGCATTGCATTCCCTATCATTTCCTAACTGTAAAAAGTTACTCCACCCCATGCGTACAAAAGCCCTAACGAAAGTACATCTATGTAAGATTAAGTTATCGAGACTCAAACTCACTATAATCAATACATGTTCTATGATTGAATGAATACTCATGAAGCTACTTACAAATCACTCATTAACAAAATTCTTTAAATCAAACGTGCTATGAGATTTAATCCCATATTCTTATGATAAAATTAGTCATTTACTTGTTAATTAAACTTATCTTTGTTGCAATTGATCGGAAGGGTATCATTTCTTCAAGCTTAAACATGACCATACAAGTTTTTTTTTGTTAGAAAAAAATAATGAAACATCCACAATCCTTAAAATAAATAATTGGTTATAATTGATTTTAATATTTATCAAAATTATTTTACGTTTTGAGAAGTTTCATCACAGCCCTTCGCGAAGAGTTCTTTATAGGCACTTCTATCAAGTTTCGTATAAATTATATATGGATTGAAACGAAGGTTGTATATATGTTGGAATTTGGAAAGATGTTAAAAACCAGGGCGGGCAATTTCATAAAATGTAAGCAAAGCTGGTATAACTTTTTTGTTATATTATTAATGGTGGTATGGAAGTTGTAAAAATACCGAACAGGTGTTTGCATTTTGCAATGAACAACAATAATACTGCTGAATTTATACAAGGTAATTTATATATATATATAGGAGTGGTATAATGAGAGGGAAGAGAGAAAGAGTGATGAAGAGGGGGAAATGAGTGAAGAAGTATGGAAAGAAAATAGGGAAACATGAAATGATAGTGTCACATGAGTGAATTTAATTATATATGCACACCACAACACAACCTATACACTTCACTCCCACACCCCACGCATGTTTTACACTCTTCATGTGTTCCCACTCCCCACTTCATCATGTGACTACCCCCCCATTGTTAATTACCTCCACATATACCCCTCTTCCGATCTTCTCTTCCATCTAATTAACCCCCTCAACTTGCAATTTCAATTATATATACCATGTGTTTACCATTTGGATACTATCTTTTATTCACTCCAGTTGAGCATGCGGATGGTATTGAAGCTCCCTGTGTTAGCGGGAGATGTCGTGTTGAATTCCCCCGGTAAGCTCAGGCTATGAATTTGAAGAAATGACATGAGCAAGCAGGCAAGGTTGTAGGAAAAAATTATGATAACGTAAGAAATTAAATGACATATAGGCAATTTTGATTAAAGCTGTGTTGTGTGTATTTAATATTTATGGCTGTGCTGCACCATATTGGTGTCGGAAAAATGCAACTCCTCATGTGACTGCAGCCCCTACTCCCGGCATCATCACCCATCGGGCACATGGATCAGTGCTTTGATAATTCTATATGATCATCGCCAAATACACATTTTTGGACTAAGAATTTAAGGGCCACGTACGTATATTGTTTTTGTTGTTGTTGTTGTTGTTACTTGTATGCCGAGAATAATAACATTTTCAGGATCCAACTGGCCAGCCACAGCATGATGAAGCAGAAACCATCGGTTTTAAAATAGACTGAAATCACATGTATATATCTCTGTACAAAGCGATGCTACATAAACCAAAACAGCCATCCCCTTCCAAATCGGCAAAAAAGCAGTCCCTTGGCTTTATGTGCAATTTGATTCACTCCCCCCATTCAATATTTTGTTTTGTTGCCTTCCCCCCAAATGACTTAATTCTGAATGGGAAAGCTGAACCACCAATGATTGCGTGCCACCTAGCGACGCATGTCACACCTGGACTGGGGAGAGCCAAGTCATGGCCACCATCCCTCATTCGTCTTCCCACTTGCGTCCCCTTCTAAATTTCTTTTATTTTCCGTTATTCCTTAAAGATGCCGAGATACATCCAAAGGGGTCGGCCTCTTTGTTTTATGCACTGTTTTAGTGTTCTACGTGTGTGCCATATTTTTTCCCAGGGCCGGTTCTGGCCCCATTTCTTAATTAAACTTAGTGAATAATTCGCAAAATTAGAGTCCAAATATCTTCTTATGCAGTGATGCTCTGTCTTTGTGATGGTGAGCAGCAAAAATATGATTATGGATACGGTTAAATCTTGTGTGTGTGTGTATTTCTTTTAAAAAAAAATATGATTTATTTTTTTTTAGTTCACATAAACCGGGCAGTGAGTGCGCTAATTTTCATATGTTGCCAATTTAATTAGCGACCTCCTTACTTGTTGGAGCTCTTGCACAGGCGCTGGCTTTGACCTGTGAGTGTTGCCGACAAAAAAATAAGTAAATGACTGAATAAAGGCAATTGATCCGCACACATTAAAACCGATGCCAGAGGACACTTTAAAAGAAGATAATAACAATATTTAGATGCTATCAACAAAAATGGTATTTTGAAATAAACGCGAACTCGTTGGCTTTATTTGTTGCTCGTACTGTTGAACATTTAGATAATTGGGGAAGAATGAATTAGGACATCAGCCTTTTATTAATTAGTTGTTGTGCATAATGGAAGCCTTTTACCTGACTTACGGGGTCAATAATCGAAGCGGCAAAGCCTATGATTTTAAGTGGTCCTTCCTCATTAACGGAAGT
>QFDD01001315.1:0-26715 GCA_006871305.1 Vachellia collinsii
AGAGAGAGAGAGAGAGAGTAAGGTCGTGAATACTGAATTCTTCGTTCGTTATTTGCATTATTTATTTCTCTTTCTCTCTCCCCCACGTTCTCCTTCTCCTTCCTAATCCTCTCTGTTGTGTAGTACTCCTCTTCACTCAAAGTTTTCTACTTTTCTTTCTTTCTTCACTTCTCTTTTGTTTTTGGGAAAAAAAGCCGAAGTGGCAGAAGCAGTAGAAGTAACTACTAACAGTAGAGCAGGAGAAGGACCAGAAACAGAAGAAGAACCAGAACTGTGCTGCTGCTTCGTTTCTCTTTCTTCACAGAAAAAAAAAACTAGATTTCGATTACACTTTTAAAGCTTCCCTTTTTTTTTCTGTCTCTCCTCTCTCTCTCTCTCTCTAATTTGCAGAGACCCCACTTCAATAAGACCCGCATCAGATACAATTCATATAGATTGCCTTCCAAGTTTCAGAAGATCTATATATCTATCTCCCTTCATTTATAGCCAGACAATCACACGATAGCATTCTATTTCGATTAGTACTAACAATATTATTATTTTTAATTTTAGTTTTTTCTCTCTTGAATCGAAGACCCTATTTTTTGTTTTTTTTTATATTGGGGTTTTATTTTTAATTTTTAACTGGGAATTAACACTACATTCAGTAGTTGTGGCTACTACAAGGAGGCTGCCTTCAGATTCTGGTGGTGCCTTCGCAGACTGGGCAACCACATCCTCTGCCGGACGCGCCGATGATCTCTCCCTGGGATTCAATGCCGGTCCAACCTCCGCCTCTGGGGGGAATACCGCCGGGATGTGGTCCGGAGGGTCTAGGTCGGTCAACTTCGGTCATTCTGAGATGGGCATGGTGGGCCTTCGAGATGTCTTCTTGGTGGCGCCTGCTTCTTCTTCGTACCATAACGACGTCGTCATGCCCGATCCTCACAACGCCGCCACTATCCACGGCGTCGGCGTTATTCCACTTCTCACGGCGGCTCCTTGTCTCGACGGTGACACAAGCAACATGCTCAATCTAGGCAGTCATAATAACCGAAGCCGTAGTAGCGGCGGAATTCAGCTGTGGCAGGATCATTACCTGAAGAAGCAAGGCCTCCCGGAACACAACAACGGTACGACTAGCTCCGGCAATCTAGCTCACAGTGGCGGAGGGTTAACGGGCTCGGCTTTGAGCTCAGGAGGCACAACGTGCCAAGACTGTGGCAATCAGGCGAAGAAAGATTGTAGCCATAGAAGGTGCAGAACTTGCTGCACGAGCCGAGGTTTTGATTGCTCTACTCACGTCAAGAGCACATGGGTACCAGCCGCTCGCCGGAGGGAACGTCAGCTTATGGCAGTCGCCGCGCCATCCGGTGGCGGTGGTTTTAGTGGGGCAACATCAGTCGCCAAGAAACCTAGACTCGTCGCCTCGCAAACCACTACCACCTCTCGCACTTCTACTTCCAACACAACACCTCCTCGAAGTTTCGACACTAGCTCTAGCCACCAAGGTTCGTATTCTCATTCATACTTTTTATCTGTGAAGCCTCAAACATTAGTCTCTGGGAGGCACTTACCATAAACACGACACGATACGAACGACTCAATATATGGTACTATGACTCAGTTTTGAGATGTCGTGTGTAAAAGTATTGGTGCTTCTTGATTGGCGAAATATGAGAAGAGTTTTAAGTTCATCGTTTTCATGGTTTAAAGTAGAATTTGAAGGACATGTAGGGTTTCGGTTAAAATGTGCCTGCAGATGCTAGCTTCAAAGATTCATTGCCGGGTCAAGTACGTGTACCGGCGGTGTTCAAGTGCGTTCGTGTTACGGCGGTGGATGAAGGCGGGGACGATGAGTATGCTTATCAAGCAGTTGTAAAGATTGGTGGCCATGTGTTCAAAGGGTTTCTGTATGATCAAGGGGTTGAACATGGTGAAGCCTATCCTAACCTTTCTGAGCTGCATTTGGGCGGTGGTGGCGGAAACGGCGGAAGCAGCGGCGCTGCCGGAAGAAATGGAGCTACTTCATCGTCCCCAATGTTGGACCCTTCTGATGTATACGTAGCTGCTTCAGGTGGGGCTTTTCTTGCCGGTTCAACCTTTGGTAATGCCATAAATTGATCGAGAAACTGTCTTTCCGAGTGAAAGATGTTAATTGAGATGAGCTTGGAAAGAAAGAAAGTAAGAACAAAATCATCATCATCATCAATGAAAGTGTAGGCTAATATCCATCTTTTTGCCTATTTTGATATAGGGGGCGGCAAAATTATTACCTTCGATATTTTTATGTGTTTTTGAATCTTGTCATATATTATTGTATTTAATTATATGAGTTGCTTACTCCTTATCTACATCTTCATCAATTTTATTTCTGCTTCTCTATTCTCTCTCCCCTCCTCGAGCCCCGATTGATTTTTGTCATTGCATGATTTGATGTTAAGTGAAGTGGTCTCTTTTGTGTACCATTTTAGTTTATATGTACTAAATCATCCCAGATTGGAAAAATATTATTGAAAGCTAAAATGTGTATTTTGCGTTTTTTTTACATGATTTAATGATTTACTGACGATGATTTGGTAAATGTATGAAATGAGTTGTAAACATGAGAGGAGCTGAATGAGTTTTTATAACATGTCCATATCTCTTGTTTTTATTAATGGTGTGTGTTTATAGCTTATTGGGCACTTTTCCTTTCCTTTATTATATCTATCCCCTTCTGTTTCTGAGGCAAACTTGTCCTACATGTAATCTACAGTGTAAAGTATTAATCATTAAAGCCTAGAGATCTTCAGATCATATATAAATGTTATGTTACTTGTGCTACTGTATGTGCTATGTTAAACTTTCTTCCTAGATGTATTCTAACTCAGCACATAGTTTCTGAGTTTATGTGCATATATATTATATATCTCGTTTTAATCTTTCGTATGAAACAGTTAGGAAGGTGATATTATATTGGTTCTGGCTTGCTTTGTTGGCTATGGATTAGTATAGAATAGAAATAAATGTGGTTTTCAACTTCACAGTGATGCTTTTAGACTTTGGTTATTACAAGTGGTTGTAAGGTCACCATCATTATACATGTACACATATGGCTGTCATTTTCATTTTTATTTTATTGCTCACCAGTCACTATTTCCCTCTCACTCTCATGCCTACTTAAACAGCTTACCAAGTTTCTGTATCCTCACAAGACCCTCCAGTAAAAAGATAGCCTTGCTTCCAAACTAGCTCCCGTTTCTGTTCATATACAGTAAATATGTGAAATGTTTTATGTTCTCTGGGATTTATGATGTTAAATTTCATTGTGATGGCTTTGTGTTTTGTCGTACATAGGCTAATTCCAGGATAATCATTGTCTGGAACAATGCTTGGTCGGAATTTTAAATATTATATATTGATGGAGGAACAGAAATGGGTCAATTATATTCTTGTCTAGAATCTTGCTTGCTTTTTTTTTTTTTTTTTAGGTTGTTTTTGGTGGTATTTGATGATAAAGGAGTGGAGAGTTGTCTGTATTCAATGCATGTGTTTTGATGATCTTTTTGTTTCCTGCACATGCTTGCTAGCACCTTTTTATTGCACTATATGTATATTTTTGTTCATGTGGATTGCGTTATAATTGTTTTTCTTTTAAACTTTTTTCTCGCTGTTGTCTTGTGGGTAACTTCGGATCCGATTCTACTCATCAAGGAAAGTTGATTGTTGTGGATAGAATTTAACATTCTTATCCTGTCCACACTCTTGTATTCCACCGTGGGATGTTTGGTTGTGAGAGTGTTGAATCTTGTCTTACAGCAAAATCTATTGAAAATGGGTGCAACCTCAGAGTTGTTTGCTTGGTTTAATTAGTTGTAGTTTACGAGTGTTAGCTTTTTAGTGAATTAGGTATATGTTGATGTATTTTTTAATACAGCATAGCTTAAGCCAATTTTGATAGGACTCACCTCAAGGTTGTACCTCTTGAATTTATCTTCCATTTAGTGGGTGTGAGACTTGATCTGTTCTAACAAGAAGAATTGAGTGAATCATCTTTTGGAAGTTGTGAAATGGGATCATGGTGAATTTTATACACCACCATCACCAACAACAAAACATCCCACCAGTTGAGCTGTGGTTGGCTACAAGGAACTAATGGCACCATTATCGGATACTAGATCCTTAGATATATTAACCAAAATGTTTCTATCTATAACTTTATCAAGTGTTCAATTTGATCTAATCTGCCTCTGTTTAGAGGGTTTCATACTGTTTGAATAACGCTCCTCACCCCTCATCCTCACCTCTCATCAGTGCATGTAATGGCATTAAAGGTCCAAACGATTTTGATCAAGGTGAATGTTATATTTGAACAAATTCCTTGTTTCGTTGGTAAAGCTTGATTCTTAATAGCAGGAGCTATTGGCATTCAGGGACTACTTGAATGGTCCGTTTTAGGTTTGTGAGATTGAGTAGCTTCTCCATGCTCAACAAATTTTCCTTCGCTGGGTTAAACTCGCATGATCATAGCTCTGATCATACCCTCCACACACTCATTTGTTGGGTTTTATGTGAACGACATTGGTTAAACTTGTCAATTGCATTTTTTTTTGGGGGTGTGTGTGAGAGCTTTATTTCGCACCTGCTAAAAGTTGTGAAATGTGTTGTGTAGTTGTACGATAGTTCTGTGTCGATTTTACAATATTTAAATTGGCTAGCACAAGATTATGCTACCTACGAATGTTAATATATTTACTTAACGTAACGACATTTTTGCAAGGTTGATGTATTAACATAAAACTCTTACGAATATTTATTTATGAGCCTACACATTCAATTTTTCGTCCGTCGTGTTCCTTTCAATCTGCGATTTGTGAATGAATTTGCCGAGGGACTGAAACTTGGGGAGGGTTCTGTGTTTGTGACTTTGAGGGGTCTTGGTTCTTGTCACATCGGTGTGAAGTGATGAACGGTGTGAAGTGATGAACGGTGTGAAGTAAATGGTTTAACTTTAATCGACATTTTAATTAAGTTTAATGATTGAATTGTTTGTTTGTTTATTTTTCCCCCCCAAATTCAAGCAAGATTCAACTTATAATTTCCCTATGGTATTATGGTTTTATTCCCCTTGAGATTACATCAAGGACTTGACCTTGAACGTGGGGCACAAACAAATTGAAAACTTAGGCTGGGAAGTTGGAGTTGGGTCGGAATCATTTTTGGTTGAGAACAAGTTCCCTCCTCTTTTTTTTTTTAGATGTGGTGGAAACAAAGCTTTTTGGTTTTTCAGAGGGGAAAAAAATATTCTGACGAAACAACGAAGGAAGGAAAATTGATTGATGGTGAGGTTTTATTCCGCAGCACATAATGCTTTCACATCAAAACAAAAAGTTTCATCAATTCCCAAAGCTCTGCCTTCTTTATATGGCAACATTCAATCTTTTCTGCTTTTCCAATTTCTGCGGTTCAAAAATGTGTTTATTTTGTTCTAAAAGCAGTCCCGCTGTTTCATTTTAATTTATTATTTATTATTCCTTCTTGATCTCAAAGCACGAACCCCTTAATCATAATTTTCCTCCCAAATTATCTAATGGTAAGACCACTCACATAGAATTTAAGTTGTCGTTGAAAATAATCAAAATATGTCACAAGTAAAGCTACCTAGATGTGATTATAAGTCATGAGAGTTACACTTTATGAACTTCTTTGTTAAGAGTCTTACATTTGAAGTGCTATATGAGAAGAGAGGTCTTATTTGAAGAAGTTGTTTTTATTGGGAGGCTAATGTTCTTAATGAGGATTCTGATAGATAATGGGTTGAGTGAAGTCTGGAAAAGAGTGACATCGTTATGTGGAGTTTATTTTTTTAAATATGTTAATCTTTTGGGATTAAGCTCTTTCTTTAAGTTCATGTTTATAACACTCTTACATGGTAAATATGTTTAAAATAGAAGAGAAACATGAGCTATTTTGCATCGATCCATACATTAAGGCATTTTCTGTTTACAAATGATCTGCTCAATCATTTGCACATACTTAGGGATCGACTTGTATGGCTACTATAATAGGCTCATAGCATAGTCTCCTAGACATAAGCAAATCGAGGGATTTATTTCAGCCATAAATATAATATTTGAATTCATTTTGTTTGTCAACTTTATATTTTTGCTAAAATACTTTTTCTAATTCTTGATAAGAGAACCAAATAACTAATTCGCAGATATTTAAAAATTTAATTAAGTTAGTTATTTATGATAAATATATGTTGATTTTTCTTGAATGATCATGTGTATTGTAAATTCATAATTACTCCTTGATGGAAACCCATTTTCTCTATAAAATTATGAAGGGATATTTTGAGAAAAAAAATGATGAATTACAAAAATAAAGTGGAGTAAGATTTTATACTTAGAAAAAAGTAAACTCTTTTTTAACTGCTATATTTTGATTGGAGACAATAATTATTATTAATTGCATATATTAAAATGAGGTATAATTTTCAGATAAAAGATGATATTTTAGAAAGATCAATATAATTTTTTTAATAGATAACTGATCTAACTATTTTTTTAATATTTATAGACTAATTATTTAGCCCCTCTATTTAGTTCGGTTCAAGGTCATGATGGATTGGTGTGTGTGGAATTGGAATGTGAGAGGGATTTCATTGACTCGGTCATGTTTGGTTGGTAGAAATCCAATTTTAATTCATTTAATAGCATAGGATGATGTTCTCACAAGGCTATGTGTCTTGATTCCTTGAATTTTAAAATGGAATGGTGTGCCATTAGTCTTACAATCCTTAACAAAATCAATAAAATGGTCTCCAATAAGGAAATGCTCTTTTATTGCTACATTATGATTTTTTATTTCTCATAATTTAAAAGATATATTCTATAATTATAAGATTATTTATAAATAAAAATGATTCGAATAATAATTTTTAAGTATTTTTACATATATTATATTATCAAAATTAAAATTTTTTCATTATTATTGAATAGATGTAATGTAACAAATGATTCACAAATAATTGTTTAAAATTGTCAATGGTTAGGTTTTTTTGGCCAAATTTAAGGGTTTGTTAAAAACTATTTTATTTCGTGCCTTATAGTTTATCACGTTAAAAATGTTACATTTAATTAAAATAAATGTTTGGAAAGTGGCATAGGGCTGGGGTCTGTCTCTGGGGATATAATTGCTGTTGTAAGTTTCCTAAATGATATTCTCGGAGTTATTAGCTAGTATTTGGGTCGTCACTAGGTCCGATTGTCCGGATAAGAGATTATCGCTGGCCCAAATATCACAAGGCACTAACATGGCCCAATAAAGTTAGTGGGCTGATATATCTTTTTGCCGCCCCAAGCCCATGTAATGCTAAATCAATGGGCTTTCACTTGTGGCCTTATGATGAGCCGGTGTGGGAATTGGCTGGTCCAATATACAACCGTTTTAATGGAAGAAAAAAAAATAAAAAAATGAGAAAAAGGAGAGATTTTCAACTGTTCTGAGAAAATACACATATGCCACGTGTCAACTTCCTAACCCTCCATGACTCGACATTGCGATACCCTCAACAGTCGTTTGGGTTAGTGGTGAACTATTGATTTCGCTCTCTACAATCAAATAATACTAAATGGATTATAATATATATTGTTATTTTATTTTTCTTAGTATTTTTATAAATAATTTTATTAGAATAATGTATGGGTTACAATCATTGGTCAACCAAGTCAACTCTCCTTTAAGTTTTAGTTTTTCAGGTTGGAGATTTATTAGATTATAATGACCAATGTTTTAAATAAAATGAAACTTGAAAGATTAAAATCACTAGTTTTAAATTCAAGGGACTAAATCTAAAATAAGAACAAATTTAAAGTGTTAAAGATTATATTAACCTATAATTTATAGTACGGTTGTGTATTCAACATGCTAGTGTATTTTCTCATGTGTATGCATAATTCTAAAGCATTATGTAGTGCATACAACATCTTAAAATTTCAAGTGCATCCAACATCATAAACCAATTTTTAAATAATTTTTTTAATGTTTTAAAAAAACTAAAAAAATATTGCAGGGGGTGTGAAGTCTCACATTGATTAGGAAGGGGAATAAAACACGTCTTTTAAGAGTGTGGATATCTTCTCTTTGTGAAAGTATTTTCTGGGTGGTTACGGTTGAACCCAGGGAAACAAAACCCTGCTCCTATGTACGGTTGCAAATAGAGACAATATCTGTGATGGATGGGCGTTAGGCTGTTACAATAGGTATCAAAGCCAAGCTTCCGGTTGGTGTACCAGTGAGGATGCTGGGCCACTATGGATGGTGGATATGAAGTCCCACATCAGTTAGAAAAAGGAACGAAACACACCTTATAAGGGTGTGGATACCTATCCCTCATAGACGCATTTTCTGGTAGGCTACGGCTATACTCAAGGAAACAAAACCTTGCTCTTGGCTACGGATGCAAACAGAGACAATATATGCGACGGAGTAGTGTTGGACTATTACAATAATGTAGAGTCCCATATTAATTGGGAAGGGGAACAAATCACGCCTTATAAGGGTGCGGATACTTTCCTTTTGTAGATACATTAACCCAAGAGAACAAAACACTGCTCTATTTGCAATAGGGACAATATTTAATAGAGAGGGGCGCTTGGCTGTTATGGCTGGTTAACCTGAAAATTACTTTAGGGTATTAGATACATTTGAAAAATATCACATAATAATGAATGCACTATAAAATACTTTAAAATGTTGGATGTACCAAGAAAAACTACTTGAAAGTGTTAGATATATGTTAACCCTTTATAATACGACACATACTACCTCAAATCCTTGATTTAAGAGTCAATCAATTTTTTTATGTAGATTAAAAAAAGCTACACACATTACTTAAAAGTATTTATTTAAATTTCTAATTAGATTATACATCAATTTATAAGTTATACAAATTAGTTTAAAGAAAAATAATATACATAAAATATTTAACTTCACTTATCTCTAAAAAAAAACTAAGATTCTTATATTAAAGGCTAAAGGTAAGTAGTATTGTGTAGTCTATTATAATTATTTGGATGATGTCTATTATAATTATTTGGATGATGTAAGGAAGAAGATGGACGAGTCAACATGATGAAAAAGGAGATGGATATATATATATATATAGATATATGATACTCCATAAGAAGTATATTGCCACGAACATATCATTCAACATGATTATAACCAAATACAATGCTAGTGACAATATTATAACCACATATGCTAATTAATGTCATATAGTAGGGCTTACTCCTCATCAATAGATTATGTTATTTAGATGCTCTATGAGCATACTATATTTCATTTATATTTTAAGGTTGCAATACCTAAATTTTGTATCATATTTTGAATGTATTTAACTCACTAAAGCAATCAAGTAAGAAAAAGAGACCAAGAAATGAAAGAATTAATAGTCAACGAAGCTTGGTCTATTTACTAAGAATGCAACTCTTACTTTATATTGAAATAATGGGTTTGAATCTTATTATTAGCACTGAAGTCTAAAATAATTTGAATCAAAGGCTATTTAGCTGCTGCGATTCATAAGTTAAATAAACGGTCAAAAGTTTGACATACTTCCTAAAATTGATTCTATTTCATTATGGATAAGTCAGAAATAGTTGTCACAATAAGAAATAACACCCCTAAGAGCCCGCTTGCTATGTTGGAATTTGCAGTGAGCTCATTTCCATAATGAAGTTTGTTTGGTATAAAATGGAGGTTATAGAATTGGCTTCCATGTGGAAGTCATTTCTCTCAAAACTCATGGATCTGACTTTCATGAGATAACCCATGGAATTATAAAAAATTTCACAGAATTCTAGTTTTTTCCTCCCATTCATCCCCTTCAATCCAAACTGCCGGCAACGTTAACCTCAACCCCAACCCATCGGTGACATCACCGTAAGCTTGCACCACTTTAAATAACCGGTGACATCAACCTCAACCCCATCCATTGGTGACGCCAACCTCAACCCCAACCCACTGTAGGCTTAAACCATAGCCCATGATCACATAAAAAACCAAACGATGTCCTTTAATATTAAAAACCGTATGGTAATCAACCACACTAAACTTATTGTGCCCCGGTCATGGGGATGATTGAAGTGATACCATGAGCCATACCCATAAAAACCCGTCTTCAAATAGTAGATACAATCCACCTCTTCAAGACGTTGTGGATACGATACCCTACCGACCAACAAGAAGAGAGAGAAAGAGAGAACAGCAGTGTCTCTTCTCCTGGTCCGGTCTCCTCTCTCTCTAGTCTTTGACTCTCTCACTTCCTTTTAGTGTCCATTCAAAGCGTTAATCTTTGACCTTTTCCTTCTTGCCTTCCTTTGCTCAACAAACCATGGCGACTTGAGAGATGAAGAAGAAGAAAGAAAGTGTAGAGCTTGGTGAGGCCATAGATGTGACAAACCATGGCGACTTGAGAGAATGCGGCGGAATGGAAAAGTTGAGGCTTGAGGGAGTTAGACAGCACATGAAGATTTTTCCAACGGCTACGGGATGTAGTTTTTCATGGTCGTGAACAATGGTTTGGTTATATGGGAACTGTTAGGATTTTTTTTGGATGGGGCATGTTAGGAATTTCACATATTAAATATAAATATTAAATAAAAATAATATTTCAATTCCATCTACGTACCAAACACTTTTTCAAACCTCATCTCCATATCTATATCTATTTTTATCTTCATATCCATATCAATTTCTATCGAAATCAATTCCAATCTATTAAACGAGTCCTAACTATTTGACAAGATCAGTATATTGTTGTCAATTTAACACTGACAGATCCTAATGTTCAAATCTTGATAAGGGAGCCATGTTATTCATAATTTGTAAATACCGTGTTTTATAAATCTGGGGGATTACACTCAGCCACCAAAGTCCCAAGGAAAACAAGTATCACTGTTAAATTCCACGAAATCTTAGAATTGATATGAATTCCAAAATGACTTATAGAATATTTACTAAAATTGTGAAAAGATGAATTTATTTTAACTTTATAGATTGCACTATGTCATGCACCGAGTGTTATTGGCTATATTACACAATGACACTGAACTATACTAACAATCAAATATTTGGATAAATTGTTAATCAAGAAATCAAATTCAATAATGATTTCATTGAATTTGTTTTTTTTGGTCTTGACCAGCTCGGAAGTCGGAGTTTTTTGGTCTTCACCAGCTCGGAAGTCGGAAGTCACGCTCTTCATACATTGTAACGTATTTCTAGAGTGGCCCCACAACCTTAGTGGACCCCAGAGATCTTCAGTTTCTAATCAGGCCAGCATGAATTCTGTTCAACAAAGTAAGAACTTTACTTGAAAACAACATCATCCTCACTTTGCCCTTCCCTTTCTCTGTGGATACCATGGCTAATCATGGCTATGGAGTCTCCTTCCCCCAACACTCTCAAATATCAAACAAAGAATCCTTTGACTCATATAACTTCCAAACCTTGGCCACACTGTCCAAAGGAACCAGTCATCTCATGAGTGGTCACACTGCTTCCCCATTTGTTTCACTACCACCTTGCCCCGACCAATGCAACATCCGTGGCGGCGGCTATGGCGGTGGAAAAATTAACATCAGAGGCAGTGGCAATAGCTCTGCAAATATGCGCAGGAAACTGAAACAACCGAAGAAACCCAAAGGAAGGCCACCTGGGGCCAAGAACAAGCCTAAACCTCCGATAATGGACGATGAAGCTCTGCAACATGTGATCATTGAGATCTCTGCCGGGTGCGACGTTGTGGAAGAGCTGATCAAGTTTGCAGAAATCCATGATGTCGGGCTCACTGTTCTTAGTGGTTCGGGTTCTGTAACTAATGTCACTCTCAGCAGCCAAACATTTTCATCACATCCATCACCTCCTTTGACCCTCCGTGGAACCTTCACTATGATCTCTCTTTCTGGTACTTTCGTGAAGTCCCATGTTTCTGCTTCGTCTTCATCATCATTACCGAATCCAAGCCCCAACTCATCATCATTTCCTGTCGTTGTTCCTCCTGCTTCGCCTGGATATTCTTGTTTCACTATATGCCTTGCAGATGGACAAGATCAGATCTTTGGAGGGGTCATAGCTGGAGGAGTCTTGGCTGCGAGTCTTGTGGTTGTGGTCGCAGCGTTATACAAGAAACCTAGGTTTCACAGAGTCCTAAACAATAATGAAACTAATAATAATAACAGTTGTCTTGTTGCTGATCGCTCTGATGTTGATGAAGCAGTACTCAAGGGTGGCACAAATAACGCTACTTTTCTGGCTTTGCTTGCTTCCTTCGATAATGCCATGAGCTCAAGCCCCTTGAACAGCCAAGCACCAAATCTTCCTCCTAGCTAGTCAATTACTAGGGATCGATCGAGATCTAAGTTCAAGAGAGAATTACATGCTTTTTGTTGTTTTATGATCTTTTAGGCTTCTCTTCTTTAAGTTTAGAAATTTGTATCTTTCATGTTTCAATTATCTTGCTTATTGCTTTGAAGGGAAGCGTGTGAGGAATTGAATAAGCATTGTTCAATGGGTTTCCTTTTAATTTCTGTAGTTTTTCTTTTATGCCTTTGATCTTTAGCTATCTATGAAGTATTTGAACAGAAGTAATGTTGCGGTGATTTAAATCACTTGGGGACTTCAGAGTTCAGAGAATTGAACTTGGATATTATCGAAATGTATGGCAATGAGCTGGCGATGATAATACCTATCTATTGAAATTTAGGTTTTTTTTTTCTGCCATTGGTGCCAATTATATTATTGCACTTATTAACGGGTATTCATAAATAGATGGTTTACAAATGTAAATGATTAAAGAAGAGCTTTCATTCACTAAACTATAAGGCTATTTTTGACATATAATTAAAATAGATTATTGATTCAAAAGGACTTTCAACAATACTTACAAAGTCCTGCGTTTCACAAAGTTAAAGTTCCATAAACTTTCATGTAAATTTGGAAAACAAACAAAAAAAATTGAATGAAAGGGTGAGATAACGGAAGAAAAAATGAGTCTTTGCGTTACTTCCTTCCTCGGGAAGAGCTAAGTTACGAGCTCCAATACACATATTTCTTCTAATTCAGAGAGTTCGACACTTTAACTACGACGATGTGGTCTCATGATTTCTCATTCAATTTAACCATCTTTGAAGTTTAGAAATTTATCTTTTTATGTTTCGATCATCTTTGCTCATGCATGCATGCTTCGTTTGAAGGTAAGCATGCGAGGAATCCTTTTCTTCTCTCTTGTTCACTCCTACGACTAGGAGAACTCATGTTTCAAATCTCAATCCAAAAATATTTCAAAAAAGATTTACAACTTTGGATAAACTGGATTATTGATCTCTTTAGATAGTGTGTCTTCTATGTTTTAAAGAAGACTTTCAATATCTGGCAAAATAAATAGAAGTTTTCGTTAAAAGCTACGTGCTTTCGCAGTCTCAGAAAATTAAAGTTACTTCGACTTTCGTTAATGGTGAAGGTAGCAAATGCAATTTCGCCTGTATCTTCGGACCGTTATAGTAGATTATGTTTAATTTTTATCTTTATAATTTACCTGAATTTAAGCTTTGGTCCATGACATTTAAACTTTAAAATAGTAGTTTTGATCCCTCAAATTTATCTTATCTAAAAATGTTAGTTCCTATAGTTTTAAAAAAATTTAAATTCGATATTAATACCATTAATCCGATGAATTGATTTAATAACTAGATAAGATAATATGAAATTTTTTTATATAACTTGTCCATGTAGTTTTAAGCTTCTTTTTTTTTTCTTTTTTTTTATTTTTGTATTTTTTATATTCCTTAGTTTTGATCCATAAAGTTGTAGTTTGACCAATATAGTTTAACAATGTTAAGTTTAGAAATTAAAAAAAAAATCATTCAAAGTAGATGAGCCATAACCAAAATTGATCAAAAGTATAAAAACCTTTTATAATTATAGGGATTAATAGTTTTAAGCTAAGTGAATTTGAGGATCAAAATCACATCACTTTTAAATTTTAGGGACCAAAGTTCAAATTAAGGTAAACTATATAGACTAAAAATAGGTTTAAGCAATTATAATACTTCCCTCTTTAAATCTTAAAAAATAAGGTTACTTAAAAATGGAAAGCTAAATAAAATTTGTTTTCTATTTCTATTTTTTCGTGAAGAGCCCATTTACAATCTCAGATAGGCATATTATCAGGAAACTTTCAATATTTGCATCACATATATTTAAAAAAAAATAATTAATTTTTTAAATTTCATGGAAATTAATTTTTTTTTTTCCAATTTTTCCCTCATCCATGCTAACACCACATTTTCTCATACACAGTTACTCAAGCACATTAACCAATATGAGAGTAAAATAAAAAAAAATATTTCTTAAAGATACAATCTTAGGTTTTGGATCAACAATAACTTGTAAAAAAAGGATAAAAAAAATAGAGGTTGAGGTTCAAGTGTACCTTAATTTTAGGGTGATGGATAGATCCCCTACAAAAATTAACTCAAAAATATTTTAAAGGCAAAATTGTGTGACAAAATACTTTAATGGACTAGATGTAACTGAAAAAATATATCTAGATGTTGAATCAACCTTAACCTTTTATCTTAATTCAACCAAATAAGTTAAATAGCTATTGTATTATGGATAGGATAGAGCATAACCTTATATTAGTTGAAAGTCACATAGATAGGGAAAATTTATATTTTGATCCTTATAGTTTCAACTTGATTATAATTCAATCTCTACGTTTTGACTCGGTGTAATTTGGTTTTTATAATTTTGTTTTGGTTGTAATTTAATCCTTGAACTTTAATTCACTGTAACTCAATTTCGATAGTTTTAACAATTTTATAATTTAATCTCTATATTTTTGGAAAATAAAATCGTATATTTAACAAAGATCATATACTAAATTGTAAAATGGTTAAAATTATATAGATTGAATTGTAATAAATTAGAGTTTAGGGACTGAGCTACAAGCCAGTCAAAATTGTAAGACTAAATTGCACAAAGTAGAGATTAGGTTACAATCGAGTCGGAACTATAGAGATATAGTTATTAATTTTTCCTACATAGATATTACAGAATTCACTCAGGCTAATTAAATACAATATTCCCTAAAACTTCCACTAAGAGGATACAGTTTCATTGACCAGGCTAGTAATTAAAATGACTAGACAAAATAATCGTAGTATTATTACTTAGGTCTCAGTATCTCTAGCTATCTCTATTCATTTTCTTCTTTTTGAATGCTTTCGTTTTGAACTATTTTTCAGGAAAATAGAAAAAAAATACTTGAGGTATTTTGAACTATTATTTTTCAGGAAAATTAACCTTTTCTTATATTGCATTTTGGAAAATGACTTTTTGATAGAAGTTAGATGGTTTGATGTTATTTATGTTTGGGTAAACGTTGGAAAAGTGATTTTTGGTGGAAAATTATTTAAAAATACATGAATCTCATTAAATACTACATATTTATATATATATATATATTATACATTGTGATAAAATTAGAGAAAATAAAATGATAGGAAATAAAAAATGGAATAAAGGAAAACATATAAAAATTAAATACCACTGAAAAGTAAAATTATTTAAGTTTCCCAATCACAAATAGTCATTATCCTATTTTTGCATGTAGGTTTATATTTTAAATGACAACATTTTAAAAATATCACATACGACCATGCGTAATTAGAAAACTAGACATAATGAGTATAAAGAAATTCACCTAAATTTTTACTTATTTAAGTTGATTAGAAACAATAAAAATAATATTTTGCACAATAATATTTTTAAGAAAATAATTTTTGTGTTATTTTTAATAAAAAATAAAAAGGTTATTGATTACGTGTAAATAATTGCCCTAAGATACACATATGAGGTAAGTCTACATGAAAAATAAAAAATAAACTGTGTAATATTTATCTCTCTCGTATGTGTTATAGTTTGTTTTCTCTCGCTATCTTATCACTCTCACTTCTGTGGACCCCACTGACCAAAAGCATACCTAGCCCAACACCCAAATGTAGCTTTGATCTCCTTATGCAAGAAGGAGCTTTTAGTTTTTATTTTTGGTCAACGTCAGCTTAGAGGCCTATGCTCCCACGTTGAACCCTCCGGTATCCGGAGCTTTTTCCTGGGTTTTTGGCCTTCTCAACTGGACCAGGTAACCCGAACACTGATTAATTCAGAATCGAAGGTTGATTGGTGTGCACCCTATAACACTTGTGTTTAACCCAAAGCTAAACACTCTTCATTCCTAAAAGTAGCTTTTGGAATCCAAAAGTAACTTTTGGACTGGCTTAACGCCATCCCAAACACATGTTGTCACTTCAATGACTTCATGAAAGTTCAGTTTTAGACCACTTAACACATGACAAAAGGCAAGTCTATCTTCTTAAGCGGTAATGAAGGGTATGCTGTGCAAGTGCGTGTATGCTGCTGAGATGTAAAGCTTTTCTCTACAGCCAAAGCTTGCTAGGGATAGAGATAGAGATATATAGAGACAGAGATACATAAATGGAAAAAATACCAGTGATTGAGATATTATTATCGCACTTTGTTTGCCTGTTAATCTTAGTTTCTGTTAGGAGTAGTAATGGGCACTTGACTAATTACTCGGCTTCTGATCGAGAAGCCCTCATGGACTTCAAAACTGGGCTTCAAGATCATGCAGATGTGTTATCTTCATGGAAGAGAGGAAGCAATTGTTGTGAATGGCTTGGAATAGAGTGTGACAACAATACAAGAGAAGTTATTACATTTGATCTCCACAACAACCCATATTTGGATCCTAACAACCCTACTTCGTCATATAAAAGGTATGGACTTTGGAACATGAGTGGAGAGATAAGATCATCTCTGATGAATCTCAAGTGACTAACACACTTCTGGACTTGAGTTTTAATTCATTCAATGGAATACCAATATCTGAATTCCTTGGATCATTTGAGAATTTGCAATATTTGAACTTGTCATGCACCGGCTTTACCAGCACAATTCCTCCGCATTTAGGAAACCTATCTCACTTGCAAGTTCTTGATCTTGGGTTTCTTGAACTATATGTTGACAATCTTCAATGGATGAATGGTCTTATCTCTTTAGAATATCTTGGCATGAATGGGGTTAACCTTTCCTTGGTCAAAGACTGGGTTGGTTCATTGAATCAACTTCCTTCCATAGTTGAATTGCATCTATCTAGTTGTGGCTTATCATCGAGTTATATTCCACCCTTGTATCCCCATATTTTTCTTCACTTGCTGTCATAGATCTTAGCTTTAACACCTTTCATTCAAAGATGCCCCACGGGCTTGTAAATATAAGTAGCCTGCAACATACTGATAACTGATATGAGTGAAAGTGACGTATATGGAGAAATACCACTCAATCCAGGTGAAATGCTGAATTTATTGTGGTTGGATTTAAGTCGGAATTATGATCTTACAGCAAGTTGCTCCCAACTCTTTGGAAAAAGATGGGGAAAGATATAAGCTATTGATTTTAGAGAAAACAAAGTGCATGAAAAACTCCCATTATCATTGGGAAACATAACATCACTGGCTCCACTTTACCTTGATTCTAATACTATTGAGGGTGGTGTTCCAAGCTTCATTGCAAGACTTTGCGACTTGAGTCGTTTTTCTCTACTGAGGAATAATATGACAGCAAATCTAACTGAAATTCTTGAAGGAACACAGATTTGACCTTCTAAAAAACCTCGAAATAATTTGCAATATCTGGTTTGAACAACAATCAACTGGGTGGTAAAATTCCATATTGGTTAGGACAATTAGAAAATTTGAAGGACCTATCACTTCTTCTTTAGGATCATTGCAAAATCTTAATATCTTGCAGCTTGGAAAGAATAAACTCAATGGGACTTTTCCAGAAAGTTTTGGACAACTTCTTGCCCTATCGGAGTTTGGCGTCTCTTCTAATCAATCAGGAGGAACAATATCTGAAATTCATTTTTTAAAGTTGGTCAATTTGACAGTCTTGGACTTATCTTCCAATTCATTCATAGTGAATATCAGCTCCAATTGGATGCCTCCATTCCAAGTCAGACTAATTATAATGAGTTCATGCATTTTGGGACCTTCTTTTCCATCTTGGCTCCAATCACAGAAAGAGATGGAACATTTGGACCTCTCACATGTTAGCGTTTCAGATTCTATACCAAATTGGTTTTGGATGGGAATGACAAACTTGGCTTTCTTATCTCTCTCTCAAAATCAATTTTCTGGACAAATACCAGAGTCTGTTGGAGAGAAGTGTAATTCCCTTCTGTGCATTGATCTTTCAAGCAACAACTTCGTCGGAAGGATCCCTTCAAGCCTTGCAAATTGTTCTACCTTGAATGCACTGGACCTTAGCAACAACAATTTATCGGGGCTATTCCAAACTCCTTAGGTCATCAACTGCAAGATCTCAGGGGAGTTGCCATCATCGTTCATAGTTTATCCTATTTGCAAACCTTAGATCTTGGAAACAATGAACTTTCTGGTGCAATTCCTTCTTGGATTGGAGATGGATTTTCAAATCTGTTAATTCTTAAGGTCTAAGGCGTTCTTTGGAGAAATAACTAATGAGGTCTCTAAACTAAGTTCATTGCAAGTCCTAGATTTTGGACAGAACGACTTGAGTGGTAGCATTGCAGCTAGCTTTGGTGATCTTAAAGCGATGGTAGCCCAACAAGAGAAAACAAAGAACAAGAATTTAGAGTCATATATGGTATATCCAGATGTGCACAATAAATTTGTGTCCCATTGAGTTGAGAATTACCAAGATAGGTTGGTTGTGAGTACAAAAGGCCATTCATTGATGTACACCAAGACTCTTTCTCTAGTCACCAGCATAGATCTTTCTGGAAACAACTTGTCTGGAAGATTTCCCCATGAAATGACAAAACTATCTAGTTTAATGTGTTTGAACCTGTCAAGGAATCACATAACTGGTGACATTCCTGAAAGCATATCAAATATCATCACTTGATCTCTCAAGAAATCAACTTGCTGGTTCTATTCCTCAAAACTTGTCTTCCTTGGCATTTTTGGGCTACTTGAACTTGTCCTACAACAAGCTTTCAGGTGCCATACCATATACAGGTCAAACAACAACTTTTGAGGCATCTTCATTTGTTGGGAATCCTGGTCACTATGGTTGTCCCCTTCCTGTCAGATGGCTACGTAATAATGATGATCTCACACATGGTTCAAAAAATGGAGCGAGAGATGATGAAACAAATGATGGTGACGATGATGATGGTGGGTTATTTGATGAGTGGTTTTACTTGAGTTTTGGTGTGGGATTTGCAGCACGGGTTTTGGTACCTTATTTCATATTATCAATGAAGAGATCTTGGAGTGATGCTTACTTTGATCTTTTGGACCTTGTTATTATTAGATTTCTTGTGTTTTTGCATTAGAAGAAGAATCAGTCATGAGAGTTTTATCAAGCATCATCATAGACAATAACTTTTGTACTTACATTTTTAATTTTGTGCAACTTATGTAATGTTTTCACTTTGAAAATGTTGTGTATTTGGTAATACTTTACTTAGAAACTAATGAAGATGGAGGGGATATATGGTTATGGGAACAACCTCTGTATACTAAGATTTCATATGTTGTTGACGAAAATTTTTAAACCGTTTATGCATCAATCCTTGTTAGTGCCAAAAAGCATAGCAGTGTTTGAAAAGGTGATAAATTCTTCCATTTGAAACTAAGATAAGAGAGGTCCATATAAAAAGAGAAAGATTAAAAAAAAAACAGAGGTTTCATGTAGCAATCATCTTATTCTTCTCTTCAAGCACAAGTCTGAGAATGCTCTGTTTCAAACCAATGAAACAGAGACTTCTTATATGCTCTTGAGGTGTGAGATTAACTACTTAAAACAGAGGATGCCATCTATATCTAAATCAGAGTTGAATGATTCTGTAAAGTTGCCATAATGAACCTTGGATTACAACGGCTCAGATTAACACATGATTCTGTAAGGTGATGGATTGAATTGATATTGCCATACTCATAGATCTAGTAAATAATAATGTTAAATAATTAATAAAGGCATAATATTAATAATAAATTTAACTTTACTCCCATTTAATATATACTCCACTTTACAAGTATAAAATATACACAATAATAAATTTACGTGAGAAGTTTATTGAAGTAATAAAATAGGATAAAAATAAATCTCTCTCAAGGGCTAGAGGAGGCAGAGAAGTAAGGTTTTAGGTAGGTTTATAATTCCTCTCTGTATAAGATAGAGGTGGGGGAGTTGCAACAGCCTACCAAACAGACAATGAACAAAATAGAAGCAAGTCCAAGTTGACTTGTGCGTGGGCCCCCTCTTTTTGGGGTCAAATGTTAGGATTGACTCAATTATCGTATTTCATAAACTGTAATTAATTATCTTTCTAAGTAGAACAGGTGATCAACTGTTATTAGCTAGTAAATCAATTTTGATATTTTCATTCCACAATATTATTATGAAGTAAACACATTACCCATGTACATCATGCTATTCGGAATTTATTTATTATCATTTCACTCAACTAACTGATAAAATATATATTTTTAGAATAATTATAATAACAACAATAACAAGCTTTATGCTACCAGATATGATTGACTATATGGATTACAAGAAATCATAATTTTCTACAAACAATATAGGACTCAAAATTGCTTATTAAAATATCTCATTCAGTAATTTTATCAAATATTCTTTTCAATCTTTCTTTATTTATACTCATAGGACTCAATATTGTCTGGTTCACCAAAACAAAAATAAGTAGATTATCCAACAATAACAAAGTCCCATCTCATCTCAGTAGGTGAAGTTGGTTGTATGGATTACACATTGTCATTGTACAATATTGTAGACCATATTACTGAATAGATTATTAATTAAAAAAAATCTCTTTTTATAATATCCTTAATAATGCGCTTTGATATTCTTTTACCTTTTTTACAAGACTCTATATTGCTTAATTCGTCCTTTTACCAATACTTCTATTGGCTTTCTCTGAATATGTTCGAATTACTTTAAATGATTTTCCACTATTTTCTCCTCAATAGCTGTCATGCCACTCTAATTAGTTCACAAATTTGATCATTATGAATCCTAAATTTTAAAATTCTAAAGGTGTACTTAAAAATGAGTGACTTTATATAAGGATTTATAAGAATTATCATCATATTATCTTGAGCACCTATAGTTCTTTATGAAGGTTGATCTGATGCTAATGAAAATTCTAGAGAGAACTAAAAGAGCAGAAAAATCTAGCATGAAATTTAAATAGACACTTGAAAATTCCAATGTCCCAGATAACCTACCCCTGCCAAACATTTCATCATCGATATCATGCAACACGTAACCATCTTACACAGTCATATCTGGTTGTTTCACCACCCTTATTAATTTCTCACTAAACTTCACTGATCTCCTCATAAATCTTCCATTTCTTCCTCCCATATTAATAAGCTCCAATTTCTGTGTCCCACACACAGAAAAAGACCAAATCAAACAAACACGGCAATGGCGGCTTCATGCTTAAACCCACCCAGGTTATCTAGCACTGAAGATGACCATGTGATACTCTTTTCAAACTCTAATTCTCCTCAAGACTCCATCTCCATCAGCCCTCCTTCTTCTTCATCATCATATCGTTCTTCTTCTTCTTCTGGTAATCATAAATTTCTTGTTACCAATCTCTCTTACACTCTTCACCCACATAAATCCATGCCCTTTTCATTCTTTCACATGCCTCAAAAGCCCAAGCCTCTCCATATACTCAAGTCAGTCTCTTTTGCTGCCAAAAGTTCTGAGATTGTCGCTGTTGTTGGCCCTAGTGGCACGGGGAAATCCACACTTCTTCGTGTCATTGCGGGGAGAGTTAAAGACAAAGACTTTGATCCCCGAAGCATATCAATCAATGATCATCCAATGACTAATCCATCTCAGTTGAGGAAGATGTGTGGGTTTGTGGCACAAGAGGATAATTTGCTCCCTCTTTTGACTGTTAAAGAAACCTTAATGTTCAGTGCCAAGTTTAGGCTAAAAGAAGTGTCATCAAATGATAGAGAAGTGAGGGTAGAGAGTTTGTTGCAAGAGCTTGGCCTGCTTCATGTTGCAGATAGCTATGTTGGAGATGAAGAGAATAGAGGGATTTCTGGTGGGGAGAGGAAAAGAGTATCGATAGGCTCTGATATGATTCATAATCCTCCTATTTTGGTCCTAGATGAGCCAACTTCAGGCCTAGACAGTTCTTCAGCTCTCCAAGTTATAGAGCTTCTCTCATTTATGGTTAAGTCAAAGAAAAGGATAGTGATTCTTTCAATTCACCAACCCAGCTATAGAATATTGCAGTACATTTCTAGGTTCTTAATCCTGTCTCATGGCTCAGTTGTGCACAATGGCAGCCTGAGGTCACTTGAGAAAACCATTACCAAGTTGGGATTTCAGATTCCAATACAACTCAATGCTTTAGAGTTTGCCATGGAGATTATAAACACATTGGAAGATTCAAAAAAATCCACATATGATAGTGATGACATAACTTGTAACATGCAAGAAGACAAGGAAGGAGAAACTGGTGTTGAGATTCATAATTATACAAGTGATGGTAACACCAAAAGGATTTGCAGTGCCTGGTATTTGAACTTCATTGAGATCTTGTTTCTCTGCTCAAGATTTTGGAAGGTCATTTACAGAACAAAGCAGCTTTTCTTGGCCAGAACAATGCAGGCTCTAGTTGGTGGGTTTGGGCTTGGGAGTGTCTACATAAAGGTAACCATCCCAAGACCTCTCTGTTATTCTTTTGATATCTTCTATATCTTTCTTTGTTTCTTTTTTGGGACAGAAGTTAGTCCAGACTACCCCCAAAACCTCTTTAATAACCGTTTGTAATACATTTGAAATAAGGTTAGCATCATTTTATATAATTTAGCATAACTTTGTACTCTGATTCTTTGCTGCTACAGCATGATGTTGCAAGGTTAGAGATAAATATGAGGTGGGGCCAAAAAATAGGGTGATTGGGTCCACCCATCCATATGTCTATCTCTCTCCTTGTAGTATTATGTTGTTGAAGCATAACCGCGTAACTTTGTAGGAAAGTTAATACTCATTCATATCTTTAATATAAGAGTTAGATAATGAGTTTATTTTAGTTCTAAATATAAAAGTTCAATCTTCTTTGTTTCTCAAACTTATAATCTTTATCTATCCCTATTGATTGCATATATTAAGAGGATTTCCATCAAGATGTAGTTTTATAACATGATTAAAGATGATATTATATGGAAACCAACATCCAGTTATTACAAATAGTTTAAGCAATTTTAGGCTTTGTTTAACATTATATACTTTCAATTCTTTCTCTACTTCTTCGCAATGTAAGGATCTTTTTACTACATTCTAATGCAGGTGAGAAAGGATGAAGGAGGAGTTGCAGAAAGACTAGGCCTTTTTGCATTTAGTCTGAGCTTTCTGCTATCTTCCACAGTTGAGGCACTACCGATATACCTTCAAGAGAGATGTGTTCTAATGAAAGAAGCCTCAAGAGGAGCCTATAAAATTTCCTCTTACATGGTGGCAAACACACTTGTCTTCCTTCCTTTCTTGTTGGTAGTATCTACTCTCTTCTCAGTCCCTGTGTACTGGATTGTAGGCCTCAATCCGTCCCTCTCGGCTTTCGCCTTCTTCGTCTTCATCGTCTGGCTCATAGTCCTCATGGCAAGCTCTCTGGTTCTGTTCTTAAGTGCACTGTCCCCAGATTTCATTTCTGGGAACTCCATGATCTGCACTGTGCTTGGAGCTTTCTTCCTGTTCTCTGGGTACTTCATTCCAAAAGAGAGCATCCCCAAGTACTGGATTTTCATGTACTATGTGTCACTTTATAGGTACCCTCTAGATGCATTGCTCACAAATGAGTATTGGAATGTTAGAACTGAGTGTTTCTCATCATCATCAGAAGATTCAGAATCTAATTGCTTGCTTACTGGTTTTGATGTGCTCAAAGGTCGAGGACTTGATAAAGATACAAGGTGGATCAATGTGAGCATCATGCTTGGCTTCTTTGTGCTATATCGCCTGCTTTGTTGGCTTATTCTTGCCAGAAAGGCCTCCAAGGCAACCATATAGGAAGATTTTCTCTTTTCTGGATAATTATAAACATCACACTACTCACATCTCATATTCAAAACAAAATCCAATAAGGAAATTCCAACTATTTCTTAGAGGTCCCAGGGTTCAAATTTAGGGATACCTAATATGCGGGTTCTTATAGTTTTAATTAATTTTTAGTTAGATCCCTGTAAAATGTTTCTCCTTATAAATTTCACCTATTTTTATGTAGGTCCTTGTAACTTTTTTCCCCCCTTTTTATCATATTCTTATATTTTCTCCTAATTTTTAATCAAGTTCTTATAGTTTCATGTGATCTGACTAATAAAGAGGATAAAAAAATACATCAAAAATTGGGGGAAACCATAAGTACTTAATAAAAAAATTATGGGGATCTGATTAAAAACATGTGAAATTATAAGCACCTGACAAAAGAAAAAAAAATTACAGGATATGACTAAAAATAAAATGAAATTATAAGGTTCTGCTGATTGAAACACCTGCATATGTACCATATACATATATATATAAAATCTCAAGCACCAACTTTTATGCATAACATCTTCTAGACTGGCACATTGACGTTGTCCCATTTTTAATCTTTGTGTATATATATAATCTACATATGTATATATGCTGGGGGGGTATTTTAAGGTTTAGAGTGATGAGAAGATTGTTTGGAGGATCTGGTGGTGAGAGAAGGCTTCATGTGGACAATATGATCATCACTGACACCCATCTTGACGGCGTAACGTCCGGCGTCGAAGAACCGTTTGACGGCGTCTTCCATGTAGGCTTTGCCTTGCTTCACGGTCATGTCCTTGCCTATGGTTTGAGGGTAACTGGTGAAGATGTTGTCTCCTTTCAGCACTGCTGCTAGCTGTATCAGCTCCTGCTGAAACTCACTCACCTTTGCTTCTTCATTTGGACCCCCTTTCCTTATCTTCATTGGAGTTGGAAGTTTCTCTGCCCACAGCACAATTTCCTTTAACTTCAATATATCATTCTCTTTTAATGGTATGCATATTTTTATCTTGATATTTCAATGATATTTGAAATTTCTCATAACAAAAAGGCGGGCCAAGGCATAAGTCTCCCACCAAGTGGGTTCTGGGTAGAGACAGATGTAAATAGCCTTAACTCCGCAAGCAAGCGAAGAGATTGTTTAGAGAATTTGAACCTGTGACACCTAGGCCACATGGCAACAACTTTGATCGTTGCTTGGAGGCTCACCCACTAAATATCTGACAAAGAAACAAGTATGTATGATGATACCTGGGCAATCAGTTCTAGGTTGAGTTCTGGTCTGAAGAATGCCCTCAAAGGTGGCAGCCCATTGATCTCTTTTAGTGAGGAAGTTGGGGAGATTGTAGAGCTTCTTCACTGTAGCTATAATGGATGAGTGTTCATATTCTGATGTTGCTGTGGGCGACCCCTTTGCCCCATGAACAACTGCACCACCATCATTTACTTCCATTAATTTTTACCTCTCAAAACATAACATTGTACTACCATTAAGAAACTTTTGTTGTCCCCAATTCACAATACATAAAAAAAACTAAGAAAATATCATTAGTAAGTCCTATATGTTTAGTGCTGATATCCTGATAGATCTCAAATCAAGTTGTACAAGGGGAACAAAACAGATAACATACAGAAGCAATATGGTTAGGGACAAAGAGAGAAAATTGGATCTCCAAATATTCTTTTTATTTAGCTACATATTAGGTCAGGTTCAATCATTATCGAGCCTAATTGAGGCTTTGGAAGGTTTTTTTTTTTTTTTTTCCATTTACATATATTTAAACTTAAGACCTTATAATTAAATGATCAAATGCCAACCAACTTCTGTAGATAGATCTTTAGATATACTTAAGACGAGATAAATAAGATAGGAATTCTATTTACTAGATGAACGTGGTTCTTTTTTTTCTTTTTTATAAATTAAAGGGGTTGATACTAGTGGGATCTATATAGCATACCGTACTTAATGAAATAAAGCTTTATTGTTATTTTTGTTGTAAAGGGATAGGTCCTAAGGGCCTGAATTTATAAGAGGTTTGAACCCACTCAAGAGTTGTCATAGCAGTAGGTTACAAATCCTTTGGTAGGTAAAGCATGATTCTATCCCCACTACTTGGAGAATTAGGTAGAGAGGAAAAGATGATAGACATCTTTGGTTAGGTGGGGCCCATCTCTCAGTTTCTCTCTCTCTCTCCACCCATATGGTTCAGAGCCTAAGGACAATCCTATCACCTTTCAGAGAGAGCCCATAATGTTAAAAACGAGACTCATGATTACCTATCTCAAATAATGTACACTTCATCTCATGATTTAAATTTCATGACTTGTGATTCACCTACCGTAGTTATAATATAGAAGAGTGTATTTTAAGGGATATATATATGACTATGTATCCATTATAGGCGAAAGCGTGTTGACTTGTGTGTACATTAACATGTGTGAATCCAGTATTGCTTGATTCCTCCAGGTAACTTGTTCTCATCAATGGCTAAAAAGTCAACCGACCCATTAATTAGTTTCATGCATTAATGCTCCATTATGTTGCTT
>QFDD01001316.1:0-29908 GCA_006871305.1 Vachellia collinsii
ACGAGCAAAACATGGAAAATGAAGAAAGGAAGCAAATCTGGACAAAAGAATTACAACAAAGAACTGAAAAATAATGAAAGTAAGAAAACAATTTTGAGAAGTTAAAAGAACTAATTGATGGCGCGAGCTATAAATTTGGGAGAATAATAATAAAACTATGACCATCAACAAACATGATCACCAGAGCGGGATAGAAGAATATCAACTGCGAAAATGATTTCGGAAGGTTCAAAATAGCACAGGGATGATTTTATTTGCTTCCCAGACTGTTACATTCAGCCAGATTCAAAACACAGATTGGAAGGTGGAACGATCCCGAACTTACCTTGCCGGAGCGGAGATGAGACGGCAATAGAAGGTGATCGACGGTGGCTGCACGAGGTCGGGTGGGTTGAGCGGCGGCCGGTTTCTGCGCTACGATTGGATTGAAAGCTGTGAGGGTTCAGAGAGGAGATTTTGTTGTCCCAACGGGCTGACAGTTACTATAACAGTCCAATTATTAATACATCGAAAAACTAAGATTAAAATAATCAAATGAGTTAATCACGTTTACAGATCAACCCATGTTTTAAATAAAATTTTCTTTATCAGAAAGATACATATGTTTTTTAAAAAAAAAAACGAATCAAATAATAATTAAGGGTATATTTGGGAACACCTTCTAAAAAATAATTTCGCACAATCCGAAGTAAGTATGGGAGAGAGTTTTATCTTATTTATGTGAAAATGCTTTTCAGAAATGGTTGTCAAATATGCTCTTAAGTACCTTTATACTTACAATGCTTTAAAAAGGTTTTTCTACGAAAAGTATGAAAGGAATTTTATTTTGATACATATGAATGTTCTTTAGAGTAAACAATCCAGACAAACCCTTAATATTGGGAAAAAAAAAAGAGGAAAATCTAAAACAAAGACTTTTAAAATTGTAAATGAATAAATAAAACTTCGAATTTTCATAATTACAAATCTGGGTGTTGGATCAAATGGGAATTTCAAAATATTAGTGAAAAGACGAAATTGCACATCAATATTGAGAAAGGAAGACGCAAAAAAAAAAATTCATCTGAATAAACAATATTTTTATTTAAATGAAGCACTTCTAATCTGGATGAGAACATTGTTCATTTGGTTGAACGATACTCTCATCCTCAACTCATAGTTGAGGAGAGAGCATTTTATTCGGATGAAGCACCATTCATTTAGATGAATAATGCTCTCATCTTCAACTCTCATTGAAGATGAGAGCATTGTTCAGTCAGATGAAAATTTTTTCAGCATCCTCCTTCCTTAATATGCATGAGCAATTTTGTCTTTCCACTAATATTTTGAAATTTCTATTTAATCCAGTACTTTGATTTGAGATTATAGAAATTCGAAACCCTAATTTGTCTTTTGACAATCATAAGGACATTTTTTTTTGGATTTTTCCAAAAAAAAGGGACAATTATTATAAAGTCTCATGCAAGAGAATTAATATCAGAAAGGTCCCATTGGTAACTCAAGCAGTTACAATTGACAACTCAAGATACTCGCATTGACAACTTTTTAGGACTTTTCTGATATTAATTTTCCTGCACGAGACTTTATGGTAATTCCCAAAAAAAAATCATCAATTTAATACATGAAAATTCCAACCTTTAGTTTTTTTTGTTGTGATGAAAAAAAATTACACCCTTTTGTCATTATTGGATTATTACTTATCATATTGCCCCAATCCTAATGAAGAGTTAGTTAAGGAATTGTAAAACCCTTGATTTATTGTTTTTAAATTTCTAATTTTTTTAAAATATTCACATTAATTACATATGTTAAAAGAGGTCTTTGGATAGGGGTCATTTTAAGATAAGTGATTGAAAAGGGTTTTATGTGAAGATTAACACATTTTTCTATAAATAGCTAACTTAACTAATGTTTGTAATTTAGATAACTCAATTATTTAGTTCTTATACGTAGGACCGGCATTACTTATTAATTAATTAATTAAAATGATGTACAAAAGAGTATCATTAATACAAATATATTATGTGCCTATTTGGATTAATATTAAAAGTTATTTTTCAATGTGATTTATGATATTTGAGATAAGATGTGAAATAAATTTTATTTCGATTTGTATGAGTGTAATTTTTTAATGCCAATGCAAACAGGGTCTATACATGTTAAATATGTACCACTAGTATTTATCATAAATTCACTTTTAGAAGAATTTTTTGTCTCGTTTAAAATACAGAAAGGATAGAGATGTGAGAATGACATGCAGGGAGATGAACTTCTAATAAAGGTAAACTTGAAAAATATTATCAATTTAAAACATATTTAATGATTTAATTGTGCTTCGTGGTATGTGAGAATTACTTAATATGAACTTATAATGAGGATCAAAGAGATAATAAATACATGATATTATATATTCACTTATTTAATAAACTTTTTATTAGGTATGTGAGGCCGAAAAAAGACTTCATTTGGGATGCTAAAATCGTTTTATTATATAATTTTTAATTGGACAATCTAATTGAGTTAAATTTGTATTATAAAATGAGCGAGAGTTTGATAGTAGAAGAGAAAGATAGAAAAAGAAATTGAGAGAGAAAAGTGTATCCTCTTGATCATTTGTATGTACAAAAGCTTACTACATTGTCCCTATTTATAAGGTCCAAGGCATTGATCACAAAGCAAATGAGTTACAAAGGTATTAAACAACTTAATAGACAATAGGAGGTTATAAGAAACATATACTTAATACTCTATAATTTGTGAGCTTAAAAAGTATAATGTCATGAAGTGGAATCCCATGAATTACAAGAATATCCACAACACACATCTTATTCTATAACAATTTTGAGTATTGTTATGATTAATTGAAAGCAACTCTCCCAAATCATCTTATTATATTGTGTTGTAATTGTTTATTGTATGTAAATAATATTATTTTCTGTAAAATTTTCATTTAAATAAATTTCATATTTTTTTAACATTTTAAATTTTAAAATGACGTAAGACGATTAAAAAGTTATTAAATTTTAAGATGAATTTAATAAAATTTAACTTCTATCAATGTAAAATATGCTGGAAAATGATACATAAATAGTATAAAAAGAGTATAATAATCAGAGGCATTTAAGGAAATTGCAAAGGTCGTGAATGAATAAATAAGATACTGTAATTGATGAGTCATGGCCCACTCCTTCTAGATTTAATTCTTGTATTGGAAACATAAACATAACGTTTAGCCAAGATCATTCTTTTGCCTATATAGCAAAAACCTCCAATCTAAAATAAAGCACTTGTAAATTGTTTGGAGTCACAACCATGGTGGAAACAGAGTTGAGATTTGGGAGACTCAGAGAATCATTCACTGTGTGTTGCATAGTTGTGCCTACTTTAGTCACTATTACTTGGCTTCACTGTTCCTCAATCTCTTACCTTCTTGTGGATTTTCCCAACATCAACATCTTGTCTGCAAAAACCCAGAACTTCACTGCCATTATCTCCAATGAAGAAGCTGACCCAGCCATTGGAATCAGAATCAAAGACCAGAGTATTACTCCAGCAACACCAGGTAATTGATAGCACTTTAATTTGTCACAAGGATTCAACATGTAATGAGAACCCAGTTCAGTTCATCAAGTCAAACCGATGGATCAATTCACTGATTGGTCTGGTCAAAAGTTTTAGACGGGTTGATCGGGTTGAATTTGTCTTTTCTTTCTTTCTAAGCATGAAATGACATTATGTTGTGCTTTAGTAATTTTGATTTTTCGGATATTGTGTTGGAGTACATGAATATTCTATTTATTTTGTGATTAATATTTATTATATTTAAATATTTTTCTTTTATATATAAATTATTTTACATATTTTAATTAAATACAAGATATTATTTAAATTATGACTAGTTGACCCCAATTTAAACTACTAACTCCTATTTTAACCGATTCATTCAGCGATCAAATTTTGAGCTCTTTGGGATTCAATGTATTCAATCTTTAATATCAAGTTTTAATTTCATTGATAATGATAATATTTCTTTTTAGGGAAGAATACTTGAGATCTTAACATCCATTTTCCACATAAAGACACAATAAAGAATAAAAAATGATTAATTAGGGAGAGAATTAAAAATCCTCCCATTTTCCCATCTAAATGAAAGTACATATAAGATAAGGAGCATGTCAAGTTAGCAAGTAACTTGAGAAGCCTATTATCTAACATAATAGTAGTAACAACTAAAACAGGATAAGGTAAGATGCACCTTAAATATTTAAATACAAGATGATTTTGAAAGAAAGTTGTAGTCTCAATTGTAAGAGTAAATGTAAAAATGGCCAATGATTTTGTCTAATTAGGCATTTCAATGCATAGAATACAATAAGATCATCATATCAACATACTTACTTTATTAATTTGGTGATATATAGCTGTGCTTTCTTTTATATGTGTAATAGAGCCTCCATTAATTTCTTATGCATATCCAGATATTCATAAATCCTCAAACTTAAAATGTGATATTAAAATCCTAATAGATGAGCATCTTAAAATCCCTTTGTTCATTTTCTATTTAACTTTTTGTTCATTGAATATGATGATGAGATCCATTCACTCTATTTATCAAAACATATCTCACTCTTCATCTACAATAAACCAAAAAATGTATATCCCACAATTAATCTTCAATTACTTCTTTGCACGAATAGCAATTAATAAAATTCTTTTTTGATGGAACAAAAAAGAATATTTTCATATGTAAATTTGTATACTAATAGTTCCCCCTAATTGTGAATATAAAAGACATTTTAGAGTCTTTTCGATTCAAATTAAAATATAATAAGAAAAAGGATATGTATGATGCATTAAGTCCCCCCCCCCAAAGTTTTACTCACCATTAATAAGGAGCTTTAATTACCTATCATTAAATAAAGGGTAAGCCTTTAAATATTGAATCAAGGATATTTTTCACAAATACTTCTCATTTGTCACAAATTTAAAGAGGCAAATTTTGGTGAGTAAACTGTTGAATTTTGATACATTGTTTTTCAATCTACAGGTCAAAAGTACGAATCACTCAATGATATAGAAGATAGTTCATTTAATCCAACAAGAGTTGATGAGGAAAATAAACATCTTGATGGGCTTGTGGTTTCAACATTTGATGAAGGAACATGCTTAAGCAGACATGAATCTCACTTGTACCGCAAAGCCTCTCCTCATAAGCCTTCTATACATCTGAAATCCAAGCTTCATCACTATGAACATCTCCATAGAAGTTGTGCATCTTCCTTCTCCTTCATCAGAAATCAGTCCAAAGCTAATTCTAGCAACAAGCATGCTTCTGCTATGAACTGCAAATACCTGATCTGGACAGCGATGGATGGCTTAGGAAACAGAATGTTAAGCTTGGTTTCTGCATTTCTTTATGCTCTTCTCACAGAAAGAGTTCTTCTTGTCAAATTTGAATCTGACATGGATGGTCTCTTCTGTGAGCCATTTCCAAATTCATCATGGCTATTACCTGCTGGGGATTTTTCTCATCATCATCGGGAAGATGATCCGGCTGTTCTTCATCTACGACACACCAATGATGATCATTATGATTTTTTCCACTGTCACTCTACTCAAGATCTTCTGCAGAATGTTTCTGTGTTGATTTTGCAGTCGAATCAGTACTTCGTTCCTTCTCTTTTCATGATCCAATCTTTCAGGCAAGATCTAAGCAAAATGTTCCCAGAAAAAGACACCATCTTTCACCTCCTAGGACACTATCTTCTTCACCCATCAAATGCTGCATGGAATTTCATCAGCAACTTCTACCAGACTTGTCTATCCATGGCAAGTCAGAAGATTGGCCTCCAGATTAGAGTATTTGACACAAATAAAGAACCCCATCAAGCTGTTCTCAACAAAATCTTAGCTTGTACCTCCATGCACAATCTTTTACCTCAATCGGATAAGAAAATATCGGTAACTTCTCCAATATCCCAGAAGAATTATAACACCTCAAAAGCTGTCCTTGTCATTTCTTTATATTCAGAATATGGAAATAGGCTAAAAGCTATCTATATGGAAAATACAAGTTTGAGCAATAATGAAGTGATAAGAGTTTATCAGCCAAGTCATGAAGAGCATCAAAACTCAAAAGATAATAAGCACAACATGAAGGCCTGGACTGAGATGTACCTGCTGAGTTTGTGTGATGTGTTGATCACAAGTTCATATTCCACCTTTGGTTATGTTGCTCAGAGCCTTGGAGGTTTAAAGCCATGGATTCTGAAGAGGACATTAAGTGGGGAGCTTCCAGATCCTCCATGCGAAAGAGCCATGTCCATGGATCCTTGTTTCCACTATCCTCCTAAGCGTGACTGTAGTTCCAATACTATTGTCAATATCACTTCTTTCTTTCCTCACGCTAGGCACTGTGAAGACTTTGACAGTGGAGTGAAACTTATTAATTGGTGATAACCATCAGTCATTATATAATTTTCGCAGAAAACTTGTGGCTTATTAATAGTAATAAGATTTCATTGATAGATGATAAAACTTGTCTCGAGTTAGCATATGTTAATGATCAAAATGATACATTTTATAGGAATCATGCTGAAATCACAACATTTATAAAGAAGTTTTATTTCACTTCCATACTCTTTCCTTTGTCACATGCGACAATTGATTATAATAATTATATAATGAGACTAGAATCCCAGCCATTGGTGACTGTTAGAGACCAAGATGGAGCAGTAAGAAAACAATGCTGCAACTGATAATATTCCAATAAATACTCCCTCCTCAAAAACAGAAGGGAAATTACAGCAGAAGATAACTCAACACTAAGCTCATAAAAGATACAAAAGGGACCTATCTCACTAAACAGAAACAGAATATGATGAAGAAAGGGCAATCTTCCTCCACGCCCAACCTGGCTTTTAAGAGGCCAGCACTCTCCTCACCAAACTCTCAATACAAAATAACCCATGCCCTCCCTTGGAGATGCCAGCGACTATTATAGGTCCAAACAAGTAATTCTCACAACCCCCCAGGAAAACCATTTCCTAGGTCAGGCCTATAGCAACTCTAATTCTTGGTTTCTTTCTCCAAAAGAGTTAGGATCTTGAGGTCAAAGCCCTGGACATCAGAAAGTGGCTTTCCTCTTTCTTGTATCTTCACAGTTTTACTTCTATAATTTTGACCACTAAAAGGAACTCTATATCAGTAACTAAGTTTCAACCACCATAATTTATTTGTACACAAAATTCTTAGGAAGATAAATATAAACCCACAAACTTAAAGCACTTAAACCAGCCAAAACCCACAAAAAATCATCAAAGTGTGCTCTGTTCAAATTGTTTCCCAACCATTTCTCACAAAATCTTGAGCTAGTTTCCTCAACAGCAACTACAACTACATTACTTTCAAGGCTTCCAACTCCTGCAATGCTCTCATTGCCTCTGGCATTTGATCATAGAAGAGCTCCTGCAGCCCTACAGTGGTGAATGCATCAGCAACACCAGCGATCATCTGTTGAGGCAACAACCACCATACACCCATCGGTAACACGACTTCGGGATGATCTATAAGATGATACTGTCTAGCAACACTGACCCTTCTCGTTTCTACCAAGGCAGAGACAATCATTTGTAGTATGGACAAGAACATACCTATACCAATCCTTTGCAACACATTGATACCAGAGTGATGGAATGTGAATTTTCTAGCCAAGGGCACAAAAGGATTGTGAGTCCAACGGTACCTTGAAGGGATGCAGGGAGGGATTTGGAAGTGTGGTCCAATTGAACGGATCATTGTGCTGGCTTGTTTGGTGACAAATGTGTGGAGCTGGGCTTGGACAACAGTGAAAATTATACAGCCAAGCCATACGGGAATGAGACGAAGAACCTGCTTGACTTCTTCTAATTGGGTTACTGAACATAGTCTCCGTGGATTTGTTGTTTTGCTTGAAGCATCAAGTTCATCAATGATCATTGCCTTCTCAAGAAATCTACAACCAAAAGGGAAAAAAAAAAAAAATTCCAGTTTGTATTTAAAGAAAGGGTTAGGCTACCATGAGCTTTTGATAAAAACGCCTACAACATCATCTGAAAATACCATAAACATTTAAAATGAGAACAAAATGTCGTTACCATTAAATTTAAGTTAACATCATTACATGTATATGTGCAAAACTAGCCTAGCCCCCGCCGTTTAAAAATACAATGTTTTGATAAAAGATTACAGGTATTTTTGTATCTTAATCTTTAAGAAAAGTGTGCCAACGAACACGACTAAACAATAAAAGGAGTACAAATTTGTTTGAGGCAACTTCAACCGTCTTTTAAAGATCTCATTAATATAGAATTTTGTAAAATTGAGCACCAAGGAAATGATGAGAGGCACGTTCAATCATTACAGTGAGCCAAAGAATGGGACTCGGGTTGACGTTGGAAATTGAGTCCAACGTCCTCCTCATTGCCGTACCAATGAACATGAGAACCGGGTGGGGTCTTTAAACACCACTTTTGACTTGCAGCTACAAAAGCTTGGGCCATACTAGTGAATGGGCTTCTAGTTGGGCCTACACCAATAAGAACAATGCCGGTGCTTAAATTTATACACCAGCTAACACATGAAGGTATGTCCCAACTTTTATGAGCTTCTGCGATTCAACTCATCTAAACTTTATTTTGTATTAAAAAAATTGTTCACATATAACACACATAGATAGCTTACATAAACTTTGTTATTTGATGAAAATATTAACATTAATGCCCTTCTAATCCTTTTTATAAACAATAACTATCCAAATCACGTAAAATAAAGATTGGCTAAAATTAGTTAAAATCAACGGATGTGTAACAGATATAATTTTTTTTCAAATATATCCATATTTATGAAGATGATGAGTATGAGAGATAATTATTAGAAAAAAAAAATGAAAGAAACATGCAATTAATTAGGAGTTAAAATGGAAAAATTACATTAAATTTCTTTCTTTTTTTTAGTTACAATAAAGTTTAGGTGTATTGAGTCTCTGGGATTTACCAGGGTCAGGGTATGCTTCCAAGCTCAGAAAGTGCTTACCAAAATACTTATAAATCACTCACTCACAAGATCCAGACATCAACAACGGGATTTGAACTCACAAGGTCTTGAGCGGTGAGCCGATTCCTCACCAACTAGATAAACCTTTGTTGGTTACATTAAATTTCTAAAAAAAAGCAAAATTGTTGTCTGTATATTGGACTAGATGCATGAGAGAGAATGTTACTTATAATTAAGATCGAATGGAGTAATTAAGATAATAAAAGTTCTAATACAAAATTTTAATCAATGTTTGAGAAAGTAAAAAGCATATCCTCATTAGATACAAGGACAGAGAGAAGCAAAAACCAGTAACTAAATTTGAAATTTGGTTGATGCTAAAGAAAAGGGCATAGTTTGCAAATCCAGGTTGGGTAGAGAAGATAATTGAGTTACTTAAGTGATTAATAAGTCAAGGTTTTGATTAATCACCTGAAAATAAATCACTACAAAAGCCGCAAGAATTGTGTAAAGTAATTTATGTTTAGATTAACTTTTGTAAAAAGAAAAAAAAGAAAAGAGAGAAAGTCCATTTGATAACTAAAACTTGTTTGGATAATCAATGAAAAAGCAAGTTTAGATATAAAATGATTAAAAAGGACATGAATTTTATTAAAATAATATACATTTATATTATATGTATATAACATTATAATTTTAAGTGAAAATTAAAACTAATTGGGGGTGCGGGGATTTAATTGGTGAGGGATCTAAATAAGACTATTATTCTTTATGTATAAAGATTTGTCATATCATTATCACTAAGTCTAAATTTTATTATTTAATATTTTTTAAATTTTGAGTATTTTTATAAATATCAAATTATTGGATCTGATGGAGTAATTTTATTTTTTAACAAAGTAAGTTAGAATCCACTTCAGGACTCTTATCATTCTCATGGTCATCTCTCTCTGTCTTTCCACGATTGAAATGAAAATTACCTTCATCTTGACTCATGCTTATAAATAGCTTTTACCACAAAAGTCAGATTTACCAAAAGCTGATCCAAATGTACAAAAATATATCATCCCACGTTTGGCACTTCAATTGGACGATCTGGTGGAAACAAAGCAGCTCCAAAAACACACTATACCTATTGTTTACTCAAACCGCGTTTCCATCCATGAAGATAATTTCCAAATGCAAATGATTGAAGAGAGTTTACAAAAACCAACCCGCATTTTTCATAACTAACAGGTCAAAAGTATGAATCACTTGGTTATGCAGAAGATAAATTGTCAAGTCCAACAAGGGTTAATTGGACAATAAACTTCTTGAGGGAGGATCATATGCTTAACCAGATATCAATCTCACCTATACCGCAAAGCTTCTCCTCAGACCTTCTACACATTCTGAAATCCAAGCTTGGTCTCTATAAAACATCTTCACAGAAGCTGTGCATCTTCCTCCTCCATCAGAAATCAGTCCAAGGGCAATTCTAGCAACAAGCATGCATCTGCTATGAACTGCAAATACCTTATCTGGACAGCCTGTTAAACTTGGTTACTGCATTTCTTTATGCTCTTCTCACAGACAGAGTTCTTCCTTGCCAAGTTTGAATCTGTCGAGGATGCTCTCTTCTGTGAGCCATTTCCCAATTCATCATGGTCATTGCCTCCTGGGGATTTTTCCCATCATCATCGGGAAGATGATCATGCTGTTCTTCATCAACGACACAACAATGATACGATGATCATTATGATTTTTTCCACAGCAAGATCTTAACAGAATATTTTTGTGTTGATTTTCAAATCAAATCATCAGTACTTTGTTCCTTCTCTTTTCCAGATCCCATCTTTCAGGAAAGATCTGACCAAAATGCTCCAAGAAAAAGACACTTTTCACCTTCTATGACACTACCTCCTTCCCCCATCAAATGTTGCATGGAAATTCATCAGCAGCTTCTGTCAGACTCATTTGTCCATGGCAAGTCAGAAGACTTGGACTCTAGATTAGAATATTTGACGCCCAAAACCTTTTGCCTCAATTAGATGAGAAAATATCAGTAAATACTCCATCTCAGAGTTACACCTCAAAAGCTGTTCTTATTAATTTATATTCGGAATATGAAAATAAGCTAAAGGCTATGTACAAGTGTGAGTAATAATGAGGTTACAAGAGTTTATCAGCCAAGTCATGAAGAGCATCAAAACTCAAACGATAATAAGCACAACATGAAGGCCTGAGCCGAGATGCGTCTGCTGAGTTTGTGGGATGTGTTGATTACAATTGATTATGGTAATTATATATTGAGACTAGAATACCGGCCATTGGTAACTAAATTTCAACCACCATAATCTTTTTGTACACAAAATTCTTAGCAAGATAAATATAAACCCACAAGCTCAAAGCACTTAAACCAGCCAAAACCCAATAATAATCATCAATGTGTGCCCTGTTCAAATTGTTCCCCAACCATTTCTCACCAAATTTTGCGCTAATTTCCTCCACAGCAATTATAACTACATTACTAGCAAAGCTTCCAACTCCTGCAATGCTTATATATGCTGCAGCCCCCACACTTCTCATTGCCTCTGGCATTTGATCATAGAAGAGCTCCTGCAGCCCTACAGTGGTGAATGCATCAGCAACACCAGCGATCATGTGTTGAGGCAACAACCACCATACACTCATTGGTAACAAGGCTTCAGGGTGATCTATAAGATGATACTGTCTAGCAACACTGACCCTTCTCATTTCTACTAAGGCAGAGACAATCATTTGTAGTATGGACAAGAACAGGCCTATACCAATCCTTTGCAATACTGTGATACCAGAGTGATGGCCTGTGAATTTTCTAGCCAAGGGCACAAGAAACCGGTCGTATATTGGCACTGTGAAGAGGATTGTGAGTCCGATGGTACCTTGAAGTGATGCAGGAGGGATTTGGAAGTGTGGTCCGATTGAACGGACCATTGTGCTGGCTTGTTTGGTGACAAAAGTGTGGAGCTGAGCTTGGACAACAAAGAACATTAAACAGCTAAACCATATGGGAATTAGACGAAGAACTTGCTTGACTTGTTCTACTTGGGTTACTGAACAAAGTCTCCATGGATTTCTTGTTTTGCTTGAATCATCATGGTCATCAATGATCATTGCTTTCTCAAGAAATCTGTATACACAAAAAATCCACTTTGTATTTATAGAAAAGTGTGATGCAAAGCAACATGATTAAACAATAAAAAGGAATCCCCCAAAATTTTTTTGTGCAAACTTCAGCATTGCATTTTACTCCCCCTGGTTCTTGTTATAAGACACCTCTAACCATTTCATCAAAATTAAGTCATTAACTTTATCTGAAGATGATTTTCTTTTCCAGGTTTATCCATATTAAATACTATAAACAACATCTAGGAAGTCACAGAAGCTATAGTTGATGAGATTTTCTGTAGAGGCAATCTTGGAAAAATGTAATTAATACCTCACTTGGTAGGTAACTTAGACAATCTATTTCTTCTGGAAGGTGCTTAATAAGGTAGTTAGCATCTCTTGATAAGGAAACTGTGGTTAGAAAAGTCCGTCATCAATATCGAATTTTCTAAAATCACAGAGAAATGATGGGATGAGAGGCACCTGAATTGATCAGTGTGACCAAAAGAATTAGACCTGGGTTGACCTTGGAATTGGAGGCCAACGTCGTTCTCATCGCCATACCAGTAAACATGAGAACCAGGTGGGGTCTTTAAACACCACTTTCGGGTTGCAGCCACAAAAACTTGGGCCATACTAGTAAATGGGCTTCCAGTTGGGCCTTCAATCCTGAACCTTTTGATTCCTAATAAGAACAATGCCAGTGCTAAAGCCAGTGCACCAGCTAATACTCCCAGGCCCACATCCCACCCAACATTGTCCTGTTTTTGAGAGATGTTAAAAACTTATCCTCATTAGATAGATCCAAGGACAGAGAGAAGCAAAAGCATAAACTAAAATTAAACAGTTAGTTAATGCATTCTTGTCTTTGATAGGGTGATAATACCCGTTCTAATGGGGAAAAGGGGCATTGCAAATCAAGGTTGAATGGAGAAGACAACTGAGCTACGTAACTGAGTAATAAGGTAAGAATTTAATTGATTACCTGAAGATAGATCACTACAAAAACTGCAAGAGTAGAACCCCCAACTACTCCCAAGAACCACCAGTTGAAGAAAGAGCTTTTAGCATCTCTCTCTTGTGGCGTGCCGTCGTTAAATTGATCGGCAGCAAATGTTTGTACGCACGGCTTGTGCCCGCCATCACCAATTGATAGAATATAAAGGGCCACAAAAAATAGGGCTGTGTGTTTTATCGCAGAGACAGATAGTGTCAACAGAATCATGCCCTGTAATTTGTTCAGCGTAAAACGACTAAATCAGAATTCTCATAACTTCACAGTTTAATTTAAATTATGTGAAATATTATCATATAAATGCTAGCCATTCAAAAATTTATAGAGAAGTGGAAAAGAGTTGAGGGGGAAAAGAAATGGACGAGCTAAATCCGTGAGCGTTATATTATAGAAACAAATTACTATAGATTTAGGATTTTTTTTTTAAAAAAAAGTTAATACAATCTTTTATTTTTTTTCAAAGTTTGAAACCATGTGTTATGGATCTATGATGCCTCAAATTTCATTTAGTTAAAAACATTGATTTCTACAGTGCAATATAAAAACTGGATAATTTTACAACCTGAGGCACCAAAACCGATCATCTGAAATTTGACGGAGTAAAATTAAAATCAGAAAGGAAAGAAAAATTCTATTAACTTTTTTTTTTAATATCTAACAATAAAAAGTATAAAAAAAACACATATAAATCGAACTCTTCCATCATAATTTAGGATCATAGTAGCTCTAGTGTACCCTGGACGAAAAGGTGAAAACTATGAATATATTAATAATTCCAAAAAAAAAAATATTGGTCTGGTTCTGGCCCCCACAAAAATCCATTTTTGGTAGGTACCACATATCTTCTGCAACAACTGACTTCAAAGTAGAACTGTAGAAGCAGAGGTTGGAATCTAGTCCGTACCCAAAGACAGGTCACAAATGATTATTGAAAATAAGTAATAACAAAATAATACAGATAAGACAATAAATAAATAAATGTACCAGGAGATAGATGACGGAGGCCAAGAGGATGGTGTTGAAACGACCCAGATAGGAGTCAGCGACGAAGCCACCGAGCAAAGGGAAGAGAGACGAAACGCCGACCCAAGTGTTGACGTTTTTGGCCGCCGTCGCAACGGGCTCGCCAAGAACATTGGTGAGGTAAGTGATCAGATTTGACGCCAATCCTTGGTACGCGAATCTCTCAGCGAACTCCACAACTGCAAATCACAAAGTTATTGAACCTAAATCTAATCTGATCCAATCTCGCTCAGAAACATTCATCAATTTTTGAACCAATGGAACTGTAATCGAAGTCATCGACACCCGGTATAAGCTAGGATCCGAATGCGACTTACAAATGATGAAGATGGCCGCGTGCCAGCCACCATTGCGGGTACAGGATCGGTCTATGAGGGCTTTACTGTTGCTGCTTTCTTCCATGGAGGACGAAGACGGTGGCCCCCCGTCGGTGGGTGAGAGAGTAAAAGAGCGAGCGAGAGAGAGAGAGAGAGAGAGTGTGAGTGAGAGAGAGATGAATTTGAAATTGAAGATGCTGGACCACGAGGTTGGGACTGAAAGAAAGCTAACGTGGGTTGGCGTGAACGTGACAGCCAGATGGCGATGGTGACAAATTTGCCGCTCAAGAGCGGGCTTGTAACTTTTTTCCCCCATACAAAACAGGGGAGTCACCTTACTCTTGATTCATGAATGACCCAGCAGTTGTCAGGATTAACAAGTATGTTTTAACTATGGAAAACCCTACATTAAGAAGAACTAAGGCATCCGGTCTGAAAAAAACAAGAAGAGGAAGAACTAAAGCATGTAATATCAGATAAACCCTAAGAATCTGTCAATTATTTTTAAATTTGTGAAGGACAAGTGTGAAAGGTGTCCCGTTTATACAAGACTTCAATAACCCTCCCTCGCTGGCATCACTGAGGCGATTTCAGGGTTTATTTAGCAATCATTTAAAAAGTAATTTTATATAAGTCGAGATAAAACTTCTCTTACATACTTTAGATTGTGTAAAATCACTTAAAAAAGTTATTCCCAGACATACCCTTAATCCCAAACTCATTAGTGATGAGCAACTAAACTCATTAGATCTCAATCATATAGATGAAATCTTAATGGTCCAACTTTTATTTTCTTAAAATGGTAATTTTTAAATGAAAACACCATTTTTTTTTAAAAAAAAATCCCAAATATATTGAATTTTCAACTCAAATGAATACCTCAACAAACTCTATATATGAATAAATAACATGCTACACATATTTTTACTCTTGTTTAACTCTCTACTATAAGGTCTTTGCTTTGTTGACCCACTTTCTCTTTCTCTTTCTAGTTTAACGTTTGCCTTTAATTTATTTACTTCAGTGTCACTAAGTGCATGTTTGGCAAATTTATTTATTTCATGTTAAGTCATATCTCATTGCTCATTTCGTATTCTTCTTAATGATAATGACAAGCTACTTAAAGGCATTTTTCTTGCTGAAATAAAGTTTATGTGAGTTAAGTATTAGAGGCTTATTAGAGTCAGGACATGCCTCTATCTGATTCATAAGGTTCTTATAGAGGTGTATATAGATTGTCTACCAATAAGATCTTACATCGATAATAAGATTTGAACTCATGTCATTATAAGCTATGAGTTAATTTTTTATGAATTGAATCAAATTTTGTTTGCTACTTAAAAAGCTTTTTAGCTTATGGGGTTTGATGAACAATCATGCTTAAGTAGGTACCAATCCTACTTAGGGCCTATTTAAATTATGTAAATTACTTTTACAACGTGATTTATGATCATCCAGGTAAGTATGTGAGATGGGTTTTATCTCGACTTTCGTAAATATATTAATGATATGATAAACAAGATTATGCCGCAAAGCCTCCCCTTACCAACCACCTCCATATATCATGTCAAAGCTTTGAAACTATGAGGATCTCCATAGACGATGTGGACATGGTACCAAATCCTACAACAGAACCATAATTAAACTCATCAAATCACAATATGTCACTGTTACATATATACTTCACATTGTAAATATCTTGCTTGGAGGCCTACCAATGGCTTAGGGAACAGAATGATCAGCATGGCTGCTTCATTCCCCTAAGCTGTTGACTCAGAAATGGTTGGTCTTTTCTGTGAGCCGTTTCCTGATTAAACTTGGTTACTATCAGAGGATTTTTCTTGAGTAATTTTTTGCCGAAGTGGTCTGTAAAAATCCAAAAGCATGCTGGATTTGGAGTGTTATGTAATGCCCCATCTCTAATACCATCTCTAATGGTCCCCAGATTTTCCCAACTTCCCAAATGTTTTTTAATCATTAGATTGTATGTAAAATGAGTGATATTTTGATATCTTATCGATAAATAATGGTGCGGTTTTTAATTTTTTACAATTTTTCAAAGAAATAATCTAAATTAAAGGGAATTTACACAATTTTAGATTATTTTTCTTTAAAAATCATAAAAATTTGAAGAAAAAAAAACACCTTTTTCCCCCTTAAGATATAAAAATATTACCTATTATATGTAGAATATAATGATGAAAAGAAATTAAAAAAAAAATACTTAAGAAGTTGGTAAACTTTGAGGCCCCTTAGAGAGGTGGCATTAGGGAGCCCCAAGTCCAAAGAATAATGACAAGGGAAAGCCTTCTCCTCCTCCACTGTTTATATAGACCTTAATCCAGAACTTGGTGGTTATGGTCATGAAATGTTCTTCTCCACTGTGATAATACATGGACAAGATCTTCTCTCAAAAGTTCCTGTGGTGGTTTTGCCTTCTGATCAATACTTTGTCCCTTCTCTTTTCATGGTTCCATCTTTTGAGAAGAGCTAAGCAAGATGTTCCCAGAAGAAGACATGATCACCAAGCTTTACAAGTCTCACTTGCCCAATGTAAATGTTGATCAGAAAATTGGCCTCCAAATAAGAGTATTTGACATGAACACAACACAATATGAATTTGCTCTGGATGAAATCTTGACATGTAGTCTAAAGAGCTGTTTGGTACAAGGGATTTGTAAGGGAGAGGAGGAGAAATTTTTATGAGTTGATTTTTAAAAAAAAAAATTGAAGAAGTGGAATTGTTAAACTTTAAAATATATATATATAAGGTGTAAGAGGAAAAAGTAATAAAAATCATTTAAAAATTTTGAATCTCACTTCTTTGGTTTTTTTTTTAAAATACAACTTAAAATATTTTTACCTTTCACTCACTTTCTGTCCCCTCTCCTCATACCAAACAAACCCTAAAGGGTTATTTGATACGAGAGATTTGGAGCAGAAGAGAGAATGGAAAATTTTTATGAGTTGAATTAAAAAAAATATTTGAAGAAATAGAGTTATGAAATGCTTAAAGAGCTACACTCTTGAACAAATTTTAAGAACCTTTGAGCAATAAATATTTTAATATGGGATTTTCAACAATTTTCCCATGATAATATTTATTATTAATATTATTATTACTTATTCTCCTAAAGCTCCCATGAAAGTTTAATAAAAATAAAAGAATAAAGGGTTATCACTCATTGTTGCTTTATGAAAATCTATATTATAATGTTAATTTTTAAATTAGTATTTTAATAAAGAGGTTTAACAAATAAAACCAACATTTAATTTAAATATAAATCAAACCATATCAGACTATTCTTAAAATTTAGGATTAGGATGCATTCACAGTAATTACTACTACTTGTATTAGCTATATGTAAATTTGAGAGATCAGCACAACTTTTTAATTCTCCACCTTATAAATATTTTATAATTTATAGAATTTTGAGCATAAAAAATAGTTTTAGATATAGCTTAAATTACTTATAAATAATCTTTTTGTCCATAAATATGTAAAGAATCAATCAATTAATGGCTTTGTCTAATTATGTTATAAATCAAATCCGGCCAAAATCTGTAGTAACAATGACATGATTTTGTGTGTGTGTGTGTGTGAGAGAGAGAGAGAGAGAGAGAGAGAGAGAGAGATTTCTAGGTTCACACAATCATCATAATATCTATAAATCGAAATAACACACTAAAGGAAACATATCATTATTAATTCATATTTACAGTCTTAAAAATAGCAATTTCCCAAATGTCAAATCAATAACAGTGGCCCTTCTTACTCAAACATGTATGCATTTGTCGATTAGTTGACTCCTTCATAGTTGTTTCGGACAGGCTTGCCGTTCACGAGGTCTTCTTCCCTGTCTTTTTTTTTTTCCTCCTTTTTTCCCTTTATTCTTCTTGCTCTTTCTTCTCTGTTGATTCAATTTGATATTGTTTTGTTCATGTATTACTGTTACCCTCTTCTTTGATTGATTTGAAACATGGAAGAGTTGTGAACTTTTGCTTTCAAACCAGAAGACATGGCTTCATCATGACTCTGGTATAACACCTGGTTAAATATAAAAAGCTCTTTTTCTGCAACAATTTTTTAAGGTTGAGAAGCCGACCTTTTTGTCTTATTGATAGTGCATATATGGAGTATGCTTCTTTATTCTTCTAATTAGATACTTGTTTCTTAACTTTTGCTTCAATTTTGGATACTGTTGGTAATGTTACTAAGGTGTTTGATTTGATTACGCCATTGAAGCTCTGGTTCTGAACTTCAGATCAAGTCTCACAATGGACAACAAGATGGGGATGATGTTGGGCTTCAATACTTTCAAGACATGCTCTGCTTTATTTGCTATAGCTTTCTCTGTGGTCATAATTACATTAATGTATCAGAACTCTGTGTTTTATGTTTCTGAGGGTTTTTCAAAAGACAATATACTGGGAAGACCTCAGCTCAACAACGTTACCATAATGGACTTAGGTCTCAGAGAAAGAGCAAATAACACAACAGAGATGAATAACGGAACCTCCTCAGAGGTACTTACTATACCTGTTTTCTTCATGTGTTTTTACTTTCTCTCAATGTTTGATCCAAGCTCACACTCTTTATCCTTGACGAACTCGTAAAAGTGGAGGTTTTCCGATGAAAAAGTCAATATTACAGCAACAACAGAAGGTAGAGATCAGAATCTTACTGAGTCATACGAAGGTAATTGCTATTTTAGAAAAAAAAAATAATTTATTAATCCCTGTAGTTTTAACTTAATTGTAATTCAATTTTTAAACTTTGATTTGACGTAATTCAATCCCATAACTTTTACTTGGTTGAAATTAGATCCTAGAATTTTAATTTTTTACAACTTAATCGTTATAATTTCTATCATTTAAAACTTTAGTTTTTAAACTTCCTGAAATATATAATTTTATCTTTTAAAATACACAGATTGACACTTTCAAATGGTTAAGTTGTAGAATGAGATGTATTAAATCAAAGTTAAAATGTGTTACAACCAAGTTAAAACTATATATGAAGAAATATGAATTCCCCCTTTTATTCTGAAAAATTAATCTGAGTCATTAGAGTTTTCTTCCTCCACTTGCTAACTTTTTCATAGTTCCTACAAAATTTATAGGTTCGAAACATGCTTCTACCTCACATGTCAAAAATGACACTGGGCAAAAATTATATGAAGGGCTTCTAGCTTCTTGGTTAGATCAATCATCATGCATAAGCAGGTTTCAGTCTTACTTATACAGATACCAAAAAGCTTCTTCTCCTCACAAACCCTCTTCATATCTGATCTCCAAACTACGGAATTATGAAGAAATTCACAGACGCTGTGGACCTGGTGCCAGACATTACAACAGAACCATGAAAAAGCTCATAAAGTCTAAGGAGCACAATACCAATACCAAATGTAAGTACCTTGTTTGGACGCCTGCAAATGGCTTAGGTAACAGAATCATAAGCATGGCTGCTTCATTTGTTTATGCTCTACTCACAGACAGAGTCCTTCTTGTGAAATTTGAGGATGACATGATGGGTCTGTTCTGTGAGCCATTTCTGAATTCAACCTGGGTACTTCCAAAAGATTCTCCATTTTGGAATCCAAGACATGTTGAAACATATCAGAACATGTTAGCTAAGAACAGTTCTTCTTCTCCTCCGCCATCAGCTCTGCATCTGAATCTGCAGCACACAAAAGATGATCCTGAAAAGTTTTTCCATTGTGATCATAGTCAAAAGCTTGTTCAAAAAGTTCCGTTGTTGATTTTAGTAACAGATCAGTATTTTGTCCCTTCCCTGTTCATGGTCCCATCTTTTAACCTTGAGATCATACAAATGTTCCCAGAAAGTGACACTGTTTTTCACCATGTGGGGCATTACCTTTTTCACCCTTCAAATGAGGCATGGGGACTAATAAGCAGATTCTATGATGCTTACTTGGCAAAATCAGATGAAAAAATTGGCCTTCAAATCAGACTATTCTCTCCTGATTCAACCCCACATGAAGCAGTCATGGACCTAGTCCTAAGTTGTACCTTGCAGCACAAGTTACTCCCAGAATTAGACCTGAAAAACCCTGTAGCCTCAACCCGGGAAAACTTGAGCTTAAAGGCAGTTCTAGTGGCATCACTATTTCCAGAATATGGAGAGAATCTGAGAGTCATGTATCTAACAAAACCAACCGTTACAGGAGAATTAGTTAGTGTATACCAACCAAGTCATGAAGGGCATCAAAAGTTTCATAACAATATGCATAACATGATGGCATGGACTGAGATGTACCTTTTGAGTCTGTGTGATGTGGTAGTGACTACCTCTTTGTCCACTTTTGGGTATGTGGCTCAAGGTTTGGGAGGATTAAGGCCATGGCTTCTTTATAGTTTAGTTGGGAATAGGACTCTTAATCCCAATCCACCTTGCCAAAGAGACTTCTCTATGGAGCCTTGCTATCATGTTCCTCCTAAACATGATTGTGAGGGAAACACTATCAAAAGTTTTGCTTCTTCTTTCCCTTACATAAGGTCATGTCTGGATTATTCCCATGGAGTCAAGTTGGTTAATGTTTCTGTGTAGAAGCTATGACCAAAAAAGTTCTCATTATCAGTTAGTTAGTTATCACTATTCATGAAACTTTTTGTTCTATTCATGAAAGATTAACATTCAAGTTTGTAAAATTTTAATTCATTTTTAATTAAGTCTTGTATTTTTTTTAATGGGTCCTTATATTTTCCTTAGTGAATGTTGTTGGTTTTTATACTCACAATTTATGAATTTGCAAGCTTTTACTCATCATAAACCTGGGTTGATTTTGTCACATGTATCTAAATTAACTTTTTGAATCTCTAAAAAAAATTAACTAATTCTTATATTAAAAACCAGAGTTAGTATTTGGTAAAAAAAAAAGGATCAGAGGTAGTATATCATGTTTTTTCTGAACCACTATAATAATCTTCCTTAATTCTCCACCGCTCTCTCTTATTGGATTATTGATGATAAAAAATTGATAAGGGTAATTTGGAAAAAAAATGAACAAAAATTAGGATGGATTCTACATTTAAATTTAAGATTAACTCCAAGTTAAATTCTATATTAAAGACGTGTGAGCAATAATTTTTTTCCTCATTAAGTTGGCCCTACTTTTGTTAGGATTTGTGATTTTGTCTATTCTGCCACAAATGCTAGGCTATGGGATGATCAAATGTCATTCTCAATTCAAAGAGATTGGACCACTTAAGCGTATAACTCATATGATTAAACAGATGCCTTTCTTCTCAAGTTGCCATATTTCTTCCTAAAATAAAAAGTATTTTGTAAAGGCTATACATTATTGTTGGGACAAGGAAGTCCCTCTCCTGATTTGCTCTATTATTTGTCTTGGCAGTCCAAGTGCTTTATAATATTCCTCAGCATTTCTGCTATCAAAAAAAATATTGCTCCACATTTTTAAAACGTTATAAAATAAAAAAAAATAGAGAAAATCGGTTAAAAATCATCATCTAAAAAGTTTAATATGAAATCCTATAAAGTATTAATATATTTTGTATATAAAAATAAACCACCACATGTACACATTCTTGATGTCTTGTCATTTACACTTATTAACATAAATTTATTCAATTTAAACTATTTTTATTGGTAAGAAAAAAATAATATCCACAGAAATAAATCTCATTAGTCAAAAGTACCTTGGGTCCCTCCCTTCCCTCCTTATTGGATAGCCTCAAGATTATGGACCTGTTTGTAATGAATTTTCACACCACAAACCAGCTTATATTTAAGACCCAAGAGATTATTTATCATCAATTCAAATAAAATCAAAATTTATTAATCATTATATGTGATTTGATTCAGCTCAAGTCACATCTTTCAGGTTATTATAAAAGTCTAATTCAGAAAAAGCATCTGAGTAGATTTCGCTGTTTTTGACATTTGGCCGAATTATTCTTTATTATATAGGCACCACTCACATAAACTCTTATTGGTCCATTTAATATGAACATTTGGTACATATAATATACCCAATAATTGTCTTTGAAGAAACAATAACCATATATCCAGGAAAGCCATAATTAAACAAAGGAACAACCTAATACTATTTTCAGTTCTTATTAATAGAGTTATAAATAAAAGAGTTATTTGTATGTTTTATTTCGCTTTTAAATAAAAAATCTCAATATATTTTATCTCATAAATTTTTAATTCTTTCCCCCAAACAATTGGAGATCAATTGTACATAATAAAAGGGTTCCACCAAGTGGGATAGTTTATAATACAAATAATTAAATTGGGGTATTTTAAGAAAATAAACACATATTTATTACAAATAGCTAATTTAAATAATTTTTTAATATGTATAAATTTACTATATAGCTCATACATTTTCTGCCACCATAAAATAGTCTAATTGAATTTGACTTATAAGCGAGTTTGGTTTCCCATATCCTAATTCACGTAGAAAGAAAGAAAGAAATAAGATTTTTTTTTTTGATCAACTGAAAGAAAGAAATAAGATTTGAGTTTATCATTTTCTTAAATGAATCATGGCTGAAGTCAACAGCTTTTGATTATATGAACTATGAAAGCAATCAAATTTGGACACTATACACACTAGGACGTAGGAACATAAGATAGGAATGAATCAGGCAAAAGAGAGAAAAAAACCCAGAAGACTCGTCTGCCAGTTCTTCATTCACCTCTCCTCCTTCAATTCCTGTAAATTACGTCTCAAATCTAAGATCCTTTGAGTATCAGAAGAAGAAGAATCCACCTCCAACATGACCTCAAGATCATTCCCTCCAAATCCAGCTCACAATTTTTTCACCAAAAACAGAGTCCTTTTCCTGGCTCTCACCATCTCAGCTTCTCTAGTCATTTTCAGCTCAATACTTTACTTCCTATACCATTTATGGCACTCTGTTGTACAAAGAGCTAAAACGATCCCGTTTGATGCAAATTCTCCCTTTAAGCTCCAAAGATTTTCTTACAAAGAGCTTAAGCAAGCCACCAATGGCTTTCACACTGAAAATGTTATTGGCAAAGGTGGGTCTAGCACAGTTTTTAAAGGAAAGCTCAAAGATGGTAAATTTATTGCTATGAAGCGTTTAGATGCTTCGTGTTTACAAACAGAACAAGAGTTTCAGAATGAGCTTCAGATTCTGGGTGGGTTAACATCCCCTTTCCTTGTCACCCTTCTGGGATATTGTATGGAGAAAGACAAGAGAGCTTTGGTGTTTGAATATATGCCTAATAGAAGCTTGCAGGATTCTCTCTTTGGAGAAAATTACTGTTTAAGTTGGGAGAGAAGGTTTCTTGTAATATTGGATGTTGCTAGAGCTTTAGAATTCCTTCACCTTGAATGTGACCCTCCAGTGATTCATGGGGATATTAAGCCAAGCAATGTTCTGCTTGACGAAGTGCACCATGCGAAGATTTCAGATTTTGGATTGTCAAGGATTAAAGAGGAGGAGGGCGAGTTTAGTAGGAATATGTTTAGCCAGGACTTGGGTGATAAGAGTCAGGATCTATGGAAGAGCCAAGGGTTTTCAGGTAATTTAACTGATGGTAATGAAGTGGATTTTGCTCTAGCTTTGCAGGCATCTTCTTCATCAAAGTATAGTACTAGTAGGGTAGGTTTAAATGTTGGAGCTTTGAACATGAATTCTCTGAATTATAATAGTGCCTGCATTCGTGAAAATGAAGTAAGGACAACAAGAGTCAAGGGGAAGGAAATCTCAAGTTTGGATATTGGTGGGGATGATGATTATTGGAACAACAAGTTTGTTCCTTGTCATGATGAATTTTTTCCCAGCATTATTGATCATAGTAAAGAGTTAAGTGTTAATGCTTCATCCTCAGTTGATGAAGAAAAGCCAAACGAAAAACAATGGGGAAAAGATTGGTGGTGGAGACAAGATGAAAGTGAAGAATTATGCAGTAGACATTATGTCATGGAGTGGATAGGGAGTCAGATTCATTCATCAAACACTGATTGGGATGATGAAGGAAAGAACATTCATGAGCAAACAGAACTGGAAAATTCAAGTCCAGCAGATAAACCAGATGATGATGATCAACATGGATCTCAATATCTAACAATGGGGACAAAACATGCTGACAATGGAGCTGATGAGAACAAAGAATCAGTGGAAACAAAGAAATATCATGAGAAGCATGGGAAGATGCAAGAGTTGTGGAAAGAAGAGAATCTTGAAGAATCCAGCAAGAACAGTGGCAACCTGAAGAATCTTCAAACTAAGAAGTGGAAACAAGCGTTTAAAGTACCACAGTTTCATCTCAGCAGATGTAAAAATTTCCAAAGGGAGGATCAGAAGAATGATTGTGATCAGTTTAGTTTAAGAAGAGCTTGGAAGAGGAAGAAGAAGAAAGAAAATAATAGCCCTTCCATTGGCGGCGAGATGCAAAGCGGAGATCTCCTCAGCAGCACAACAACAAGCATCAAAGGAACACTGAGTTATGTTGCTCCAGAATATAGTGGTGGTTGTGAGGGGTTCTCAATGGAAAAAACTGATATTTACAGTTTTGGTGTATTGATCCTTGTGATTGTTTCAGGAAGAAGACCATTACATGTTGTTGCATCATCCCCATTGAAGCTTGAGAAGGCTAATTTAGTAAGCTGGTGTAGGCAATTGGCACAATCTGGTGGTAACATTTTGGAGCTTGTAGATGAGAGGTTGAGAGAAGATTATAACAAGGAGCAAGCAAGCTTGTGCATCAACATGGCACTTTCTTGCTTACAGAGAAATCCAGAATCAAGGCCACCTATTGGGGATATTGTCAAGATTCTGAACAGCAATTCCATTTGAGTTGCGTCTCCACCTTTTAGACTGTACAGCAAATCATGAAGAACACAGAAAGGCACTGCATAAAAGGTTTTTCTGATGTTCATATTTTCTTATTTAGGCATTATTTTACTGTTTGTTTCATATTTTATGCTGAGTATGAATAGAACTTATTGTGAAATATGTATATATTAGTAACTTTCTTGGTGCTTTATGACGGTTTGATATACGATGATATTGATGGTACAGTCACTTTTGGCTTGTGTGTTTGGTAAATGGTCATGGAATTATGGGCCACGCAAGTCATAGTCACACAGAAGAGTGACATTTCTTTCTTCTTTCTTTTTTTTTTTATATATAACTGTATTCATAATATCATATTATTCTTTCACATTGAGATGATAAAGTGGGAACAGTGTATTCAGCAATATGGCCATGAAGTAGGAGTAATTGAGATGAAAATATTGGGATGGGTATGCATTCATATTTAACCAAAAAAAAAAAAAAAGATGTGATAAATTTATGAAAAAGAGTTAAAGTGATCTTTATTGAAAAAAATGGTAAAAAAATCATTTTAAATGGTTTGGATATATACAAATAATTGAATACACTAAATATGATCATTTAATTAACAATTTATCTCGAAATTCGATTTTTGATAAAAGCTGAATAATATTATGTAATCCCTATAGTATACCTGATCTTACCAAATGAGATAAGTCTTGTTATTGATATTGCTATACCAAAATAGAGCAAAGTTAAACTTTAATGGTATATATCTCTTCCAACGCTATTATTTTTTTTAATTCGCATGATCGAAACGATCCACTTTGCATCCGGAAATTCGACTCTATTCTGTTCAACTTCACCATTTTAGTCGCAAGAGGGCTATCTTTGTAGCTTAATCTGTGTCATTATGTTGTTAATATATATATATATATATTCCTTAAAATAATGAATAATGAATGAAATGCAAATTATCTCATTTTCTAGTATTTGTCCTTTTAAAATCCCAAAGAAGATAAATCCACATCAAATCTCTCCGACCCAGAAATCTCGGTGGTAGAGACAAACATAGGAACATATCAAAATCTCATCAACTTTATAAATTATTAATCCTATGCTAATCATGTCACCTTGATGTGATATAGTCCTTTTCCCAAAAATAATCAATCAAATAAGTATCACACCGCTCAAAAAATTCTCCACTTAAACATGAAACAAAACAAATAAATCAAGTTAATTAAAAAGATAAATAAACATATCATATTTACCTGATATTAGAAACTGACAGAATAAATGTGTTACTGGCTTCTTTCTTTCTTTTTTCTTTCTTTCTTTTTTTTCTTTTTTTGTATTTGTGTTTTAGGCATAAGCCTGATGAAGAGTTTGGGATAGGACTTCAGGCCTGTGCTGCCAAGGACACACCCTGTGCCACTAAACCAAATGGTCTTTGGCAAAGTGTTATTGGCTTTCCTGACCGTAACAATTAACAGAATCATTAACAATCCTTACCATTATTGCTCTATGCATTACATTTTCTTTCCCTTGGAGACAAGATCAAGCTAAAAGCATTACACCACTTCCAATCCCTGATATAATAGCTAAGCAGGTTATATTTGATAACAAACATTCGATCCTAGGCTAATTTAACTAACCGGCAAACTGGTATATTATCTAACGTTATATGGAGCCATTTTAGGGAGATATATCACATTTGTTACAAAAAACCAACATCCTAAATATCCGCAAATTGATTATTTAGCATATTGTAATATTGTTATGCAATTAATGACACATAAGACCTCTCATCTCAGTTCAAAGTCAAAAAGCACAAGCACGTGATTACATCAGAATCTATACACAAACTATAAATTCATGCAAAAACACCAGAATATTCTTTACCAATTTCTCAGAAAGCATATATTGCATTAAGTTGCCTCCCTATTCTTAACGTTTCTACTAAATATAGTGTTCTTGACTTCAGTTCCATGTGATGTGTGAGCATCATAAGCGTACATTTTCCTTATGCATTTGAAAAATCAGACAACTATACCCCAGTTGGGAAAGACAACCTTCAGAATTCACCAATCAGGCCAAACCAAACTTGGGAAATTTATCTATTGCCTTAGAAAATACGTAAAGTTAAGAGCAAGAACGAAAAAACAAGAAAGCAATAACAAAAATGGGAATGGTATATAGGGTTGAAATTAATGTTGGAGTCTCACATGCCACAACAACCAAGTCTAGAATGCCTTGGAAGGAAAAGAAAATTGAGGATGATGAACTAGAAAAACCCCTAAGAGAAACAAACGCACTTGCTAGATCCAACCACATCCAATCCAAAGCAAAGCAGACGAAGACATGAGCAGAGAAAACCAGAATCCTCCAAAGAAAAGCATTGGAGCAGCAGAGGATGGGGATGAATGGTTAGCAGCAGCAGCAGAAGCAGGAGGAGGAGGAAGTGGATGGACAAGAACAGAGACTTTCATGCCATTGAAGCATTGGCCATTGCCACAAATGAAGTAATACCTCTTGGCTTCATTCAAGGTTATGAAGTCTTTGCCTTTCGTCCAATTCCCAATAGCTCCCTCTGTTGTGCAGTTGTCATACCCAGTTTGGTTCACTTCAAACACATTGTACTGGTTTTTCATGTACCTGAATGCTACCCAAAAACAAAAAAAGAACCCCAAAAAATTAAAACTTCTAAAGAGTCAGAAAGAAAGTGATGCATAAAGAGATTTCTCTTTTGAAATCAAACACATTTATACTTGAGGTTTAGGTCCCTAAATGCTACGAACAAAAACCCTGGGAAAAAAGCGCCAGAAAAATTTTAAATTCTTACAAGAGAAAGAAACTATTGCTTCAAGAATAAGCATAGCAGAATCTTTAAGAACAGTAGCTAGATAACTGCAAAAAAAAAAAAAAAAGCTTCATTTTTTTTTTCTTTTCTTTTCCCCAAAAATTCGAACATACTGGGTGTTATGGTGCCTGACATATATGGAAAACTTAAAAAAAGCAGAATATTTAATAAGTATAGCAGATAGAGTTGTTTCTTAAAGATGAAAGAAGAAGGAAAAGAAGCAGAAACCATCATTGCTAAATTCTTAAGCACATTAGTTGAGGTTGGGAACGAAAATGAGTGGAATTCAAATAAAAAAAAAAAAAGAAAAGGAAAGATACCAAAAAGGGAAAGTATTGTATACAGATCTATGATGTAACAGCAAGGATCTAAGATAAAGACGCATGATTGGGCAAAAAGGTGAAAGAAACTAACAGATGAGGTCGCCGACATAGAACGTCTGGTTGTTGGCCCAGAGAGTGTAGTTAATGCCAGGGTTCCAGCCACGATTGGCGCCGACGATGTGATCGGTGGCGGAGACGGCGGAGAAGGAAGCAAGGACGAAGATGAGGGCCAACGAGAGCTTCACCACTTGGGATGAGAGACTGGCCATCCTCAGCAGCTCCTCTTGCTCCCCTCCCTCCCTGCTGGATGCTGTCTTCCAGTGTCTTTTTGACACTACCACACAGTCCACACTTGACTCGCTATCATTACCACACTTTTTTGGCCCCCACACTCCCACAGCATGCTATTATTACCTTTTATTTTTACCTACGGGCACATAAATCCTCCTGGACAGGAATCTTGGAGAGACACCTTGGAAATTTAGATTTCTGAATTTATCTAATCATAGGGGTACTGGGTCAAAAATAGAAATTTTAAAATGTGTTGAAAAATTAATATTGCCGGAAACATTTAAAAAAATATATAGAGAAGGAGGAAGACACGGACATTTGAAAATAGAGCGAAGGAAGGTTTTATTGCATTTGAATTGAAAAAATGGTTTACTCAAATTAATAGTGCAAATGACAACGTAATATCATCTGACCTCATTCAAACGTATTGAAGATGAATTTTCATTTGAATTGAAAAAATTGATTCATTCGAATAAATAATGTAAAATACAATATCACATTCTCTGACTTCATTTAAATGAATTGAAGATGAATTTTTCAGTTGAATGAACTTGATCCTACCGGGCAAAAAATTACTTTCAACTCAGCTTCACCTCAATTGTTTTTTTTTTCTTTACAATTTAGACAACAAAAAAAAAAAGGATTCAAAGCAATTTTTTTCTTCAATCAAGATATAGACCACATCACCCTTGTACATAACATTATTACGTGCACAAGATTAAACAGGTATGGAACTTACAAATCTCTTCTTTGCGCGCACACATTAAATTATCAGGAATCATAAAATAGAGGTGTTCACGAAATGAGACTGGAACAAGGCTGGAATGTACGTTATGATGTGGATATTGAGGTGGGGTTAGTAATGTTTAGTCCCAAAAAAAAGGTGGGGTTGGTAATGTCTAACGTGGTTCTCCCTCTTTTCTCCTTTCTCGTTGAGGCTCCAAGGTTGCCCAGGAATTCGGTGGACGTTACTCCTCTTTTGTTCAGTGTCTCCAAAATCTTGAAGAAATTGAACTAAGAACTTGCAGAAGCATATTAATGGGGTCCTCTTGCATGTAGCAGACAATTTGATAAATTGTCAGTTTATCATATTCCCAAGAAGTGTAAACCAATACTT
>QFDD01001317.1:0-24865 GCA_006871305.1 Vachellia collinsii
TTTTTCTTTCAGCTAGAACATAACCTAACTTAAATTTGAATTAATTGGTTGTTTATCGCATGCCAAGTAATTTATTACTTGAAAGTTAAACAAAATTGGTTGGGGTGACCAATATTGTATTGAGTATGAGAATCCTTACAAGTTAAGCTCACAGCAAAGGATTCAACAATGATGAACTAGCCACCAAAACCAGTGAGCGACTTATTGCATGTGAAAGGACTTGGACTGTGAGAGAGAGAGAGAGAGAGAGAGAGAGAGAGAGAGAGAGAGAGAGAGAGAGAGAGAGAGAGAGAGAGTCCAGTTTGTATCATTAGATTCAATCAAGGAGCCGAGTGAGGACAAAGCTGAGATTAATATCCAAGATATAGTCAATTTTTCAATATGCTTGATCTCTAATAAAATTCATATCTAATTCAACCATTCATACTTGCCAAGGGATTTATGCATATCTAGGAGTTTTTCGAGAGAACAATACTTACATATTTCTAATTTCATGTCATTAATACCATTTTGATAAAAATATTTCAGTTATCTTGTTTTTTTGGCATCTGTCACAAATATATATTAGAATTGGTTGCAGGGAGAGAAATAATGAAGAGAATCTTATGGGATGAGGTTCATAAGAAATGATAATTACAATATTTTTATTGAAAAGAGTACATATGACATGGCGCTCCAGAAGTGTGCAAGTAGATTACCTACATTTACAGAATCATTTTTTCCTTTGATAAAGAGCAAAATGACATTAATTTGTGATTTAAGTTCTACAAATGAATGTCTGTAAAAGGTTGAACTAAAACAGGAATTGACAAAGTGATGCAAATAAGAATGTTAGACACTGAACTGTAAATGTCAGTGTTGGAGAAATTAGAAAGCAAAGAATTTGATAAAGCGATGCAAATAAGAATCATGAAAGTGGACTATGTTATGCTACAAATACACCCAAAGGATAATTAAGAGACTTGGGTTTATGGATAAGTACAAACTAGGAAGCTGCTACTTAGTTTCTAATGTATTCATCCCTTTTCACATATTCCCTAACAAGCTCATTGTTATGGAATTGCTTTGAGTTTGGGGTGCCAACTGTTATGTTTGGGGCTTTTTTCCAAAAAAAAGGAAAAATTATACTTCTTTGAATTATTAGATTCTAAATGAAAAAAAATGACATTTTGATATTTAATGAACAAAAAATGGTTATATTTTCAATTTTTTATGATTTTTTATAAATAGACACCTTGAAAATTACTAACGTTATTTTTAATTTTAAAGTGTCTATCTTTAAAAAATTACAAAAAAGAATTGAAAACATAACCATTTTTTACCTGTAAAATATTAAAATATCACTTTTTTTTATATAGAATCCAATAATCCAAAAAGATTAAAAAAACATTTTAAAGGAGCCCAAAATTGTGAGCACCCTTTCCTACTTTTTTTATTGGAGAAAATTGGGAAAAGTAAAGAACCCCTCATGAATTTTATTGGTGGAAATTTCTTACATTGATTCTTTTCATTAACAAAATTAAAAAACATAGTTTTTTTTCGATTTTCCCCTTTTACTATGGAAAAATACTTACATACTCTCGGAGTGTTACATCATTCCTGCTCTATCTGATGAAAATGTTCCAAATGTCATCTATTGTGATTCCATATCCCATAAATTTCTCCTAATTATTTTCATTTTTCCATAACCCATTACAATAGATATTTATTATGAAAAAAGAGGAATAATTAAGATAAATTTATGGGATATGAGATTCACAATAGAGAACACTTACAACATTTTTATTGGACAGAGTATGGATGACGTGACACTTCGAGAGTATGTAAGTATTTCTCTTTACTATGAAGGATGTATTGAACATGCTTATGTGGCATGCCCTTCCTAAATAAATATTTGTGCTCCACTTATAAATGGAAATAGGTTCGGCCATAATTCATCAAAAGTGGACTGGTATGATCCAACAACTTATTTGTCAAATAAAAAAAATAATTACGGTTGGACCCTTACACTCTGTGATTAATCAAATTTAAATTCTTATTAAAAAAGGCATTCACATTTAATGTATGATAATGTATTAAATAGGATTGTTTTCCAAAAGAAGATATTTGTGTAATAAAAAAAAAAGAAACCAATATGAATTGAATCTATTGGAAGGGATTGCTTTTTCACAATACTCATATTTCTACATCATATATAATACAGTTTGTATGCAACGTGTGTATTTTTCTCCAAGTTAACCAGATTTTTCATAGAACGTTATATCGCCTTATTACTTTATTTCGTATTTGTAGAGGAAGCAAAATGGATAAGATGAGAAATGGAAAGTCAAAAAGAAATTACAGAAAATTAATTTTTTGGTTATTCAACTTTTGATTAGGTTGGAACTCGATCACTAAAAAATGATTTAGTATAGTATAACTCAATTCTTGTAGTTTTAACTAGTTGTAACTCAATTACTAAATTAAATTATAAAATGGTTAAAAACAATATGGAATGAGATTGAGTTACAACTAAATCAAAACTACATATACTTAATTGCATCATATCAAAACTTAAAAATTGATTTATAATTGAGTTAAAAGTTGAATAATCAAACTAATTATTCCTGTAAAATGACTACAGCTGTGCGTAGTTGCGGACAGAGTATTTGCCATCGGGTGGGATATACGACGTCGTTTTGACCTATTAGGCACTTAGGCATCGGAAGTTCGGAACTCAGCGAAACTCTGAAGAATCGGCCTCCGTTCTTTCTCTTCTCCCCCTGCTGAGCTAACGCCGTTGGGTCATCGTTGACGGGTCCCCGACGAAGACGCCATCCGCAAGCCCAGAACAATCTCCGGGTTTGTTTTTTTTTCCCGGTAGTTCTATCTTCCTCACTTATCTACGACGTCCATATCTTTCACTGTCTTTCTATCTTATTGTTCTGACTCTGCTTTTCCCTCCTTGTTTTTGATATTCATTAGCTGTAGAACTGACTCTGCGGCATCTACAACGAATGTGTCTGCTATAAATTTATTGGCTTTGTCGCTTTGATGGCAAAAGAAAAAAGCCCGAAGATGAACATCGCTATAATCCACCCGGATCTTGGCATAGGTAACCATTTTAATTCCGCTGAAATTTATCGGACTGGAAGTTGAGATTTATTTTGGTAATGAGTAATAAGGAACAATTGAGCACCATCTGTGGTGACTACAAAGTCGATTGTGTAAGGACAGATTGATAATATCATGATGAGGGTGATCCCTGCAATGCCAACATATTGGATCAGCTTGACGTGATTTGTATTAAACTCTTTTAGGACATACTATTTCTTCCTCCCTCTGAAGTGTGTGAGCTCTTGGAAGCAGAATGTTTTAACAAGAGGGTCAAGTCCTTTGTCTTCTGCGCCCACAAACAAATCGCTAATAAATTTTCCATTTTTAAAATCTTTAGGCCTCTTAAACACATTACACACAAGATTTTTGGCATTATACTATTTCATTGCTTTTAAATTTGTTGCTATTTCATGCTTTATATTCCACTGCTTTCTGCTGTATACTCTGTTGTGATGACTACCCATTTTTAGTGTTGTTATGGATATCTTGTCATGCTTTGTAGGTGGAGCTGAAAGATTAATAGTAGATGCTGCTGTGGAACTTGTATCCCATGGCCATAATGTTCATATTTTTACTGCTCATCATGATAAAAATAGATGCTTTGAGGAAACTACCGCTGGTACATGTCTCTCACTCTTCGTGCTTGTGTGGCACTTCTATTCTTTGTATTTTATTTCTATTATTAGTTGATCCAGAATGATTAGTTGAAACCCCTAGTAGTGTTTTAACAAGTAGTTTGATAAATAAATGCCCAGGTACCTTTCCAGTCACTGTGTATGGTTCTTTTATTCCTCGGCATATTTTCTACCGTCTTCATGCATTGTGTGCGTACCTGAGGTGCCTCTTTGTTGCTCTCTGTGTTCTTTTCTTGTGGCCATCATTTGATGTTATACTGGCTGATCAGGTCTCTGTGGTTATTCCAATCTTGAAACTTAAGAAGTCTGCAAAGGTAGTTACGATTTGGTGTATTAAATTTACACTTGGAGCATGTTTGTTAATCAATTTTGAAAATCAATTTCACACAAGTCGAGACAAAACTCTCTCACATACTTAACTCGGATTGTGTGAAATCACTTTTCAAACCAAGGTTTTGTTACTTCCCAAACAAGCTCCAGAACACAATGAGAATTGCTTAATTTTTTAAATTTTCTCGATAGGTTGTATTCTATTGTCATTTTCCAGACCTGTTGCTGGCTCAACATACAACTTTCCTCAGGAGGATGTATAGGAAGCCAATAGACTATATAGAAGAAATAACAACTGGTTGGACTTCATTAAAGCTCTGTTTTGTTCCATTGATATTCCTGCCAGCATATAAAGTGAATCACTCATTTGATCAAGTTTTGACAAATTGTAGGAATGGCTGATCTGGTACTTGTTAACAGCAAATTCACTGCATTTACTTTTGCAAATACTTTCAAGCATCTGGACGCTCGAGGAATCCAACCAGCTGTTTTATACCCAGCAGTCAATGTGGATCAGTTCAATGAACCCAATTCTTTTAAGTAAAGAGCATGTTTGTAGCTGTTTGGTTGCCTCCTCTATGTAGAAAGCTTCTTAATTCTGCATGCATTATATGACTCCGTTATGAGTTCCATGGGCTGATGCTTATATTCTTTCTTCCGCTGTAGGTTCAATTTTCTTTCCATTAACCGCTTTGAAAGGAAGAAGAACATAGAATTAGCAATATCAGCTTTTGCTAAGCTCCACACCCTCGAAGGAGATGGCCTTCAGCTTCATGATGCATCTACTGCTTCATTGACTGTTGTCGGTGAGCATCTTCTACTCTTGTTTTCTCATTCAAAAGAATAGATCGATAAACATTTTAGTGATGTTAGATACGTTATTTTGTTTCCCAACTTCCAAGTGGTTTGACATATCAATACCATAATATGAGTTATGGAGTTCAAAATCACAAGTTTAAATTTTGAAAGAAGGAAAGATGTTTTGGGCTTGGATATAGTGGGGACCAAGAAAGCTATGTGCTACTAACATTTGTTCGTAGAGTTAGAGGGAAGTTTGACTAGTATACGAAGGATAATTATAACATATTTCTTGACGGTATAAATGAGTGCTAGATATAAACCATTCAAAAATTTCTTTCCTTTGTCTGCTAGCCCTCCCCCCAACCCCCACAAAAGGACCCCAGTGCACACGTTTGTATGCATACGAATTTGCTTCATCCCTTAGCATCTGTTATGGACAAGCATGAAATATATTGACATCACTTGTTCCAGGAGGCTTTGACAAACGATTGAAAGAGAATGTAGAGTACTTGGAAGAGCTAAAAAACTTAGCCGAAAGGGAAGGAGTATCAAATCGAACGAGGTTCATCACGTCTTGCTCAACAGCTGAAAGGAATGCTCTTCTTTCAGAATGCCTGTCTGTCCTTTACACTCCAAAGGTGCACAAAACCTCTTATTTACCAAATGCTAGTTGGAATTAGCTGAAAGAAAGTTTTACATGTAGCTCTTCAATGCAGGATGAGCACTTTGGCATTGTTCCTTTGGAGGCAATGGCAGCTTATAAACCCGTTATTGCATGCAATAGTGGTGGACCTGTTGAGTCGATCAAGCATGGTTTGACTGGTTTCCTTTGTGATCCTAATCCACTAGAGTTTTCTCAAGCAATGTTCAAACTCATTCGAGATCCTCAAGAGGCAGAGAGAATGGGCAGAGAAGCTAGGAGGCATGTCACCGAGTCATTTTCAACCAAGACATTTGGCCAACGTTTGAACAGATATCTTGTCGATATTCACAGGGGAAAGGAGGACTGAATTATGGCAGATTTTCAGATAGAACTGGTTCATTAATAGATCGAAGTAGTTAACAATAGGGACTTTTATTTGAGTCTGAAAGGTTTGCTTACAAATTTTTCTATTTATGATTTAGTCTTTGAATCACTATTTTGAATATAATGAATTCTCTTCAAAGGCTGCCTTTTGTATTAAAAAAAGAAAGAGTATACTGAATTGACTTTGGAAAATTTAGAAATCCACAGAAAATGCTAACCATATTACTAGTTGTTAGTTGTTACTCCAGCTAACAAGATAAATAGATTTTTTCGTACATAGATAAATAGTTTGTTTGAGGTCTAATTCAGATAGAGCATGATGAAGTCATAAGCACAATTATCCCCATTAGTGAAAAATAGTGAAATTTGACAGGTCAAAACAATTTGTGTCTGAAAATGGAGGACTCAGTTTGGGTGCTCATCTAAAAAAATAATTGATCACCCTTAAAAAGATTAAAAATAAAAAAATATTTAAATTATAAATTAAAAACTTTAAATATGCTGTTTAAATTTAATCTAAATAAAGTGGGAATGTGTAAAAACGTTAACGGAGTGATGTGAAGTCATATTCAATAATTTAGGATGGCATTCTCATTTTAATTAAAAAAAAAGATCTAATATCCAATACTATGTCCATTTGGATTAAAGGAAAAAGAAATTTTTTCAACATGATTTACATTTTACAAAGTAAATATGTTAAAAAGGTTTTACTTCAATTTATGTGAACGTACTACTATAATATCATTACAAATAGACTCATTGTTGACAGATCATTTCCAATTTAATGAAAAGTTCCCCCAACATAGTTACTTAAAATTCATATTTGAAACTTTATTTGAAGAACGAAGTACTTTACATTCCAATTGACTAAGGAGAAGGGTTTAGTGATTAGATAAGTTGATTTTCTCATTACGAATTTTTTTCTTATTCTTTGACCTTTTTAATAAACTTAAGATAATGTGAAAACAATACATAATTATTAGATATTTATAATTGTAATTTTTTTAAATGTTACAATTAATCTTAATATTGAAGGCATGCATCTTGAATGTGATGATTGTACTTTTGATGAATAATTATTCTTACCAAAAAACATAATGGCTCAAACTCTCATGCCTTCAATTTCAAAGAAGGCTTTAGATTCAATGACTCTTTAGTAATCATAGTGAAACCTTAGTGTTATTCATTTTGTTCTTTCTTTAATCAATCTACATATTTTGCAAGATTTTTATAGTATGCTGACCACCGAATTTAAGGACACATGAAGGATGTTAGATGTACCATTACAAACTCCTAATGACAATGTGCAACATTAACCTATTCCCATCTCTTAAACCAAAACTTGCCGTTACATAATACTTACATATTATCAAATTTTTTTGTGATTACATTCCTTCAATATAATTCACAATAATTTTTAGAAAAATACTAGAAAAAGACCTTTAAAATTGTAAAAAGATAGATCAGGATTTCAAATTTCCATAATTCTAAATCAAGGCACCGAACCAAATAGGAATTTTAAAATGTTAGTGAAAAAACAAATTTACCCATAACTAAAGATGAAGGAGGACGCGGAAAAAATTTTAAACAATGTTTTCATTCGGATGAAGATGAACAGTGCTCTATTCGAATGAAAACACTGTTCATTCGGATGAAAATTTTTCTACATCCTCCTTCCTCAATATTTACGGGGAATTCCATCTTTTTACTAACATTTTGAAATCTCTATTTAATCCAACACTCTGATTTGTCTTTTTACAATTTTAAAGGTCTTTTTTTAGGATTTTTCCATTATTTTTCCCTAAATTTTATCTTTCCGTTAAGTTCCCCATCTAAGGAAACCATCAGAATCGTCCATAAAAGTCCGTGGGAAAGGCAAGGTCGACAGCACAGATTAAGAATAATATAAAGAGAAAGCTATCAATTACAATAGTCTATATTGCAAAATATCAACAAAATAAATATTGCCTCCCCTATAACTTACAATACAAGATATAAGAATTGTCAGCTTGACATTAATGCATGGTTGGCACACACACTCACATTTAACGAGGTGAATATAGCTAACCCCTTAAACAGAAAATCAGAGTTCACCTGCTGAATTCAACTAAGGGATAGACGGCACCCCACATCGGCTTTCGTCTATTAGAGCCCAACTAAGCATTTCAGTGCAGAACTGGTCATCTGGTTTAAGCCACAAAGCCTGATTTTCAAACCAACAATGATAATTCACAAGGCAGTTGAGAATAACATTTATATTTTATCACATGAACATGCTCCATAATATATTAGCTTGCTATACAGCAAACCGATCCTAGATTTATTATATATACAGACACTTACTTTGTGATAGTAAGTAATAGCTGTAGTGAAGTCATCCTGCAAGAATTACAACAGCATACCTCATATTAAGAGAACATCAGGGGAAAAAATTTGGAAAGAGAATGGTGAAAAATTTATTTTAAGAATCAAGAAAATTGAAGTGCTGAGGATGTGAGTCATTTGAGAATAAAGCCAAAGCTTTTTACAAATATCATGACACTAAGCAACAGAGTCTAGTTTTTCATAGATATTTTCCATAAACATAGTGATCACCAAGTCATCAACCCCTCCTTAGTGTACATGAAATATTCAATGACTAATCACTTATAATGATCTAATGTCCAATGCATTAAGAATTTAAATAGTTTATTATCTCATTAACTTCATATAGGGAAAAAAAACCCTATTAAAAATTTCACTCTATTCATGTTTTCTTCAAAAATAATTTCAAAAATTCATCAAGTCAAGAGTGACCCGCTTGCCAGGCCATCACAGACTCTTTAGACCTAATGAAATTGATTGGTTCGTGCAACAAAGCATTTTTCCACCGACACAATTTACTATAGTGAAAAAGGAAAGGAATGACAAGAAAAGGCGGGAAGAGACTTCTCGATACCTGCAAGTGGTATGTATATGCTAGACCAGAATACGTACTCAAACTTCTTGTTGACAATGCAAGTGCTTTCTCGTAGTATGAAATTGCTTCATCATACATCCTGAGACAGTGATTTAAGCAATCAGGATCAGGAATACTGAACTCCGCTGGTGATTATCTATAATTAAGTGCCACAATTATAAAGAAAAAACGTTGATCAACACGGTTGGTAGTATCTCATGAGGATACCAATTTGTAAGCTAAAAACTATCGAGCATCCAGAAGTTTATGAATAAATAAAAAAGGTAAAATGACCATAGATAAATTTATCAACTTACTTCAACTTCCTGTAGGCATGGGCAAGATTAACTACTGTCGGTTCCCACATTTCACTTAAAGAGGATGGGATGAGGGCTAATGTTTTATCAAACCACCATACTGCTTTATTATACCTGAAGCATGGATAACAATTATGCATGTCAGGATCACTTAATTAGAGCATGAAACTTGAAATGGAAAATACTGACTTCACTAGTATTGGGCAACCCAATGTCAGCACAGAGAATTGGAGCATCAGAGTCATGTATGAAGGAATTATGAGTGCAAGGTTCCATATAACACTAAAAAGGTTAAATCAAGGATATCAAGAATTTTTACATGCAGATCTCATATTAGGTATATGAGCTAAAGTTATCTTTCAAACTAAGAAAAATACACACATGCGCACACTCCTCAAAATACAACTGAATGCTCATCACTTATATATTGCGGAAGTCTAGTTCAAGTGAATAATATGTTGTATAAACTCAGTCAAAGTTTCCACATTAACTAGGTTTATCACACCCGAATTTTGGTTACTTACATAACATCTAAGGATAACATGAATTGCATAATACAAGGAGAAATATAATATGGCTTTTCTTTTTAGAAAGAAATATAATATGATTTATTGAAGGAAAGACTTGCGATTGTAAGGCTGGCAAATATCCTTACTCTTGCATATGGTACGCAACAACTCCAAGTTCATTAAATACAAGAGGATCTGAGGGGCAAATCGCCTTAGCCTGCAAAAAGAACTGAAGAGAAACATATGCCCATGAGTATAAGCGCAAAGACATAAAAATATATGAATAATGAATGATTTGCATAGGTCACTGAAGGAGATGCTATTCTTTAGAAATATATGAATAATAAATTATTTGCATAGGTCACTGAAGGAGAGTGCTATTCTTTGTTAATAATGAGGCAATGAGGCAATCAGTTATCTCGAATCCTACAAAAGAACTTAAATTTCAAACAGTATAATGCACTTAAAAAAGTAAAAAGAAAAAAAAGAGAATAGATCCCGCATAAAAATTGCTATTTTGTCATTTCCGCTAGCAACATGAACGTTGATGTGTCACACTAAGATTTATGAACGATAAGTACACATATCTGAGGTTTCTCCTTACAGGGACTGACAGGAATCGCTGTACACACACTTCCTACTCTCACATACTGTAGGAGGAAGAAACGATAGAAGCTTGACACTGACACTGCAACTTCCTTGTGTTATCATTTCTTTATGGGCTGGTTATCTAAGTGTGATGTATTCTCTGTCATCTAGACAGAAAGATGGGTTGTCCAGAAATGATTGGTTACTATCTGTTAATAAGTCAATTATGCCCATCTACATGGACTAGGATCAATCTAATGAATGTGTGTGAAGTATTATTCAGACCAATGAAGGAAGATTCTCCTAGTGGTTTCTTTGGACTATAAGTTTCAGATTCTGGCTTATATTCTAACAGAGATTTACTTCTTTCCCTTTCTTTCTCTACTAGCTCCCAGCAGTTCCCGAACTCAAACCAGATCTAGACAGACTATACTTGACAATATGTTCAGTAATAGGCACCTGCTCAGCAAGCTTATAGCTGTGAGTTCGCATGCATTCCATTCCAATGTAAAGTGTTGGTAAATGGCACCTGGAATAAGAGAATATCAAGATTTAACCTGTAAAAGAACAATTCATGCATAATAAGAGGATTTCATACTTAATTAGAAAATAACACTCATGGACGCAATACATGCAAGTGAGGGTCTCACATGAATCATAAGTTAAGAAATAAAAAAACGCAGTGGTTTGTTATGTCGAGGAGGCAATGACTCAAATTTAATCAAATTATAAGTCCCATCTTGAATAAGTTTTTAAAATGAGTTATAACGTAAGAATTGTGCAAAGGACCAAAGACTAAATAAAATTTTTTACCCCCCTACTCTAACATATCTAAATTTGAATTAGGTTTTGCAGATATGGGCAGAAGAAACAACTCAACCACATCGAAATCAAAATGTCCTAATTCTAATTGCAAAAGTTGATACACTACCCCGGAAATAATCGAGCTGCAGTGCGGTAAGCTGACATAGCTTGATCACCCTCTTCTTTAGCAGCATAAGCATTCCCATAGCCTATCCAGGCTGGTGCAAATGTTCCATCTAGACTTGTTGCCTTGCTGCATGGTACAGGATGCAAATGAAAAAGTTTATTTCTGATGTCAGGCAATAGGATATATGAAGAAAACTAACAGTGAATTAACCAAAAAAAAAATTCTAAGCTGTGCTCAGAAATATACAATCGATCCAAGATTCTAACTTTCACATGTCACAAAATAAATGTTGGTTGACAAGTGAAATACCTAGCATACAAGCATTTATGCACACTACTACACTGGGGTTAATGGTAACTATAATCTAGCATATCATATTTCACAGCAAGGCTACAACAGTGTAGAAATCAAGCCTGACCCTTAAAAGGGTATAATATTTGACAAATTATAAAACAAAATGACAACTGCATTGAAATTCAGGGAAATACCCAAAGTTTATATTCCAAAAGAGCTAAAAAATGATAAGAGATTACAAAAGAACTACCATTAGATGTTCCAGGATGGATGGGCCACATCTAACATGACAACAAGCCATGTGTACCTGAAATAACGACGGGACTGGTCATACTTCTTGATACAATAGTAATAGCAACCAACCGCAAACCAAGATAAAGCCCTGAAAGAACATCAAGTAACCATGACAATACAGTAAATAATTCAATCCAATATTCAAGCCTGTCATGAATCTAGATATTCTGTTTGGATTCCAAGGGTCACTAATTAGGCAAAGATATTGATAAAACGCACTGCTCAAATATATTAATAAACATCAGATATCGTCTACAATTAGATCGCATATTTGGCTAAAATGAAAAGGCCTTCTAGTTGTCTTCCAAAAAATGAAAAATGAATAGAATATTAGAATTTCAATATGAAATGTCTCCCTCAACATACAGTAGAGTTTTTGTATATTAAATAGCAATTTGTTCACAAAAAGAAAAGAGCAATTTGAAGTACAACAAAATGATAACTGGTTCTTATAATAAATAACACAGAAGATAAAAAATGATTAATGCAAGAAAATTTACTTCTGAGGATAATCCTTCACGAGATTGCATGCCATCAGATAGAGCTCATTTGAATGTCCAAGCTCCATAGCAGCTGCCAGATGTACTAAGGTAGTCTTGTTATGGAAAGGATCCTTCTCAAGCAAACTGTAACAGTGCTGAAACTCAGTTAGGAAAGAGAAGCGGAGAAGGACAAAAGAAGCAGCAGCTTTTGAGATAAAAACGATGACTGTATTGCACTCCATTCCACTCTCCAAATCAGGTCCCCAACTTACACAGATGTCAACTCAAAACATTTCTGATATTCACCACACTGATTGTAGTATTCAGCTTTGCACGCCAATAGGTCAGTGTTGGTTTTCAATGTACGCAAGAAAGAAGGAGTAGATTGGTCAATTTTACAGCTTGTGTTCTCAAGGTCTCGAAACTTTGATTCCACAACATTCTCCTTCTCATACTGCGTAACAAAGAAGAGAAAAGCCTTAATCAGTATGCATGCACTCACAAAGTCACCATCATTATCAATCAACATGATACATTGTAATGTGGAAAAGGCAAGAAAAACAATTTCCCCCCTTAATATCCACTGACATACAATGAAAAACATTCAAATTGAAGTGAGCCCCAGTTGGCACTAGAGGTTACCTTCTTTGTCAAGCATGAATAGAATGATGAAAGCCATCCATCTTCACTACCAAATTGCAACGATGAAATCAAATTTGCTTCTGATATTCAGCACAGAGAAAACGAAGGAGCAAAACACAGGAGAAGTGTAAGAATCAATTTTAATTGGATAATATATAAGCTACACCTTTCTAAACAGAAATTGCAATGAATGAAGATTCAGATGGATTAGTTAAGAGCTGTTACCTTCCTCACACGTGAGCATGTGATTTTCAATAAGACATTCCAGAGCCTAACATAATCACCAAACAGCCACGAGAAAGTTAGGGCATTGATGCATATGTGATAAAGATGAAACTTTTAAAATTATAAGAAGAGGAAAATATACAAGCAGTCAAAAACTCTGCTGAAAGGACAAAATATTGAATTTATCAATTTACCAGCACTTCAAATTTCAGATTAAGGGTATGTTTGGGAACAGCTTTTTCACACAATCCGAGGTGAGTATATAAGAGAGTTTTGTCTCGACTTGTGTGAAAGTGTTTTTTAGAAGTGGTTGCCAAGAAATAGCTTTTGAAAAGTGATTGTACGCAATCTGAGATAAGTATGTAAGAGGGGTTTTGTCTTGACTTGCGTTAAAGTGCTTCTAGAAGCACTTCTGAAAGGGAGCCAAACATGCACTAAAGAATTATAGATTTTTGGTTGTAATAACAGCCGAGCCAAGGTAAATTTACTATACAGCATACACTCTCATCAACTACAGAAAAGCAAGGAAAATATTGAGACATACCTCATAGCATAAAGGGTCAGCTTTTATAGCAGCTTTGTACCTTGAACCAAAGAAACAGAGCATATTAAGGAAGCTTTTCACATTATGTTCATTGAATTCAAACACCATAATTCAACTATGGTTCATGCAAGCAAAAATATACTTTAAAAAAAAAAAATCTGCTTCTTAGGTTGAAAAAAGGATTAGTTAATTACAAGTCCTGGAAGGCACCCACCACAATCGAGCCTGAGCACGGTTTTCTAGAGCTTCATGTGCTTTTCCTCTTAAGAAACATATTGCAGAAGATATCTGTTACAGCAAAGAAACATGCATTGAACTAAGCAAACAGGCAAAACAAAGAAAAAGCCAGAGTCATATATGACAAATAAAGATATCTGTATCCCTTACTATTGGTTTAAGAGAAAAATTCAAGTTCTTGCTCAGCATTTCACAAGATCCTTGAATTTGTATGCATAATAGGCAAAAACTCATAGCCAAACATTACAATTTACAACATAAAAGTAACCCAGAGGGAGGGCATTACATTGATCTCACGGTCTTCACCATCTTTATCCAAGTACATGACATTAGAATCCTTTGTGTCTGAAACATTGCCTTGTTCATCCACTTTAGCCTCACCCAACATTAATAGGCATTGATCCCATTCCTTGAGCTCCTCCTGTTCAAGAAAGAAAATTAATAAAATATAAGCAATTTGTAATATATGATAAATGCTATAAAGACGTATGATACTGCAACTAAAAAACAATAACATAGCTACAGTTGCATCAAAGTATTAAAGATTTAGTATTGCATCATGTACAAAAAAACATCAATTGTAATCAATTTCCAAAATGGCTATGTACCAAAAATTTTCCAAATGCCACACATTTCTGTCCTAGTTGTCTCCAGCGTACATAGGAGCACCCATATTCTACTTTTCTCACCGCATTGCATCAACTAATTACTTCTTCCAACCAAATACGTTATTTATCTCAAATGCATTTATCAGTCAATGGCATCACGATAAAGAAACATCCTGGTAACTGACATTGCTTGCCTCTCTATCGCCAGCCTCAATATGAAGTAGAAGCACTAAATTTTGGAACTCTATAGCTTGTAACTCTTTTAATAATTGATAAGTATTCCACTGAGGAGAGGAATATGAAGAAATGATACGTAATTGCTGTAAAGCTGGAGACCCAATTTTCAGGCATCTCACGAGTCAAACACCCACGGAGCCATAACATGTTGTCAAAACGCATCAAGCATGTCTAAAAAACTCATTTTTCAGCTTGGACTCCAACTGTGTCTCAGACACATGCCAATCATAGCTCAAGCATGGATAAAACCTCAACAAAAAGGGGGATATACGAAAGGGGAAAAAAAGATAGAAAGAAAGATTGCAGAACCATGTTGAATGTCACACTATTCACTAGTCATCATCAGCCGAGAAAAATGAGGCATGTTTTCATCTCCATATTTGAACCTTCTAGATATGACTTAACTACTTTCAATTTAGCATTTTTAGGTTTAAAAAAAAAAAGGTTGATCGGTTCTTATAGTAAGAATATCTCCAACTTTTCTCAAGCATTTATTAATATTTCCCTTGAAGCCCTTTGTTGCTTTGACTTTTTCTTCCTTTGTCTTTGAAATGATAACCCCGACACCAATTAAGTGGAGAGAATTTAAGATAGGAAAACAATGATTTAACGAACTTTAATGCTAAAATTGTACATTGGAAACTTGTAAAATTTTGGATAACTTCAACAACATTAACTAAATTCAATTAAAATTCCTTAATAGCTATGAAGTTGCTAAAATGTCTTTGAAATAAAAACCAGTTGTAGTCTTGTTATAAGATAATTATAACATTAGAATAATGTCAGTTGTATTTGTATCCAGAAGCATGTCATTAGTAGAAAGTTCTAATTTAGAACCATAATATAATGCCAGTTGCGCTTGATGTATCACCGTGCCCCTGTCCGTGCTTCAGAGCCTAGAAACCTCTCCTCTAGTTCCAACCTTGTTTCATTGGTTTATGATAATGAGCTACTAAAAAATGTTTGCACCCTTACTTCAGAATTTTGGAAATACAAAAACCAGTGGTAATCAACCTCGATCTTTGGAAACATAAACAAGAAGATGACACTCAAACAGGTACAACTGAGTTGATACCAGCACTTGGGGTAGAGGCACTTACGAGACACTTGGCAGCGAGGTAGCGGAAGCGGAGATCACGGAGAACTATCTTAGAGGCATTGAGAAGATGAAAGGCACGACGGTAATGGCGACCGAGGAAAAGGGCCTGAGCTTGCATATAGATATCGGCAGGATCATTGGTAAAGGCGGCGACTTTGTCAGCGAAGAAGATGGCAGAAGAGTATAGGTGCTTGCTTACGCAGTCCCTCACAACCCCTCGAAGCTTCTCAATTTCTTCCTCCCTCATCTTCGATTAGGGTTTTCTGTCACCTTCTCAGTGGAAGTGAGTGAAATGGGATTTGAGTTGAGCTCCATGCGAGGGAGGAAATTGAAATACAGGCAGGAACGCGGGAGGCATTCTTGTTATCTTCATATTTTGTTAAATATTAATTATACATGAGCCTATGCAACAATCCGTTGTAGTCTAGTCGGTTAGGATACTCGGCTCTCACCCGAGAGACCCGGGTTCGATTCCCGGCAACGGAAGCATCTTATTTTTTGGTTGGCCCCGACTCGCGCCATATTCTGACATATTTTTGACAGGATATTTGATAGTACAATAGTAAGGGTTTTTTTTTTTTTTGACCATCGTACAATAGTAAGGGTTGACTTTGATTCCTTCTTTTTTTTTAATGGAGGTTGATTGTTGATTCTTATTATTTTAGAAAAGGCTGTTACCGTTAGGTCTCGTTTTTCAATTTTCAAGACAATTTCCTATTCGATAAACTTAAGCAAAAGAAGTAGAGGAATGGGATCTACAGTACCGTTGATTTTTTTAAAGAAAAAATAAATCAAAGATTACATAATTATATATTATTTTGATGTCTAAGGAGAAGGTTTAACAACCAAAAAGTTTCAATGACAAGTGGACAACATTAACTTGTCATTTTTTACATCAAAATTTGTAAGTTCATACTCTCAGTTACTAATCAAGTAGTCTAAAGTCATCTGAAAAAGAGATAGAAGAAAACCAAAATACACTCTTAAAAAAGTTATAGAGAGAGATATATTTTAATTATTAATTTATCTATAGATCTGGTTTATAATATAACACAATACCATAATATAATCCATATAGCCAATCTCACTTGTGGGAATAAAACTTTGTTTACCTACAATCACTTGTGAGTGACTAAATTCTTTCCTTTTTCTGAAGATGAAAGTAATTTCCGCTATATCATTTTAGATGACTAGATTGACTCTGTTGATAAAAGGGAATGGGTATTCGAAACCCATGAGAATGTACGCCCCAATTAAAGAGAAAGGACATGGCCCTGCCGAGCTCAACCACATTGACAACGAAAGTGGTGAACAACTTTGACGAAACTCTATATTCAATTCATTCCAAGCTTGAAATTTTGCTACTGTTAATATCTCAGAAACAATGATGATATCAGTAAATTAATAACTAATGACTAATATAAAAAACAATGATAATCAACTTGCTTCCCCAGCAGCTATTGGACATGAAACATTGTTCAACCCACCAAAAGCCCGGTAAGCCCTGAGAAGTTCATTTTTCATTTTTCTTCATCTATATATCTCAGAATACTACACGTACAGTACAACAGAACCCATAGCAACCAAGAAAAACAGGATTCTGTCTTCCCAGGCTTAGCTTGAGCAGCAACCAACTTTCTTCAAGGCAGATACATCATTTTTAAGATCTACTTTTTCTCCTTTGGCTGGCACAGCAGGGGTTCCATTTTCGGCAGTCTCGATCGCCTTCCTGCTAACAATTCGGTAGATTTGAGTCAGAACTTCAGCAAATGCATTCTCCACATTGGTGGACTCAAGAGCTGAGGTTTGCATGAAGTACAATGATTCCTTCTCAGCATAAGATTTCCCATCTTCAGTCGAAACAGCTACAAGGTGACGAAGATCGGATTTGTTCCCAACAAGCATCACAACAATGTTGGAATCTGTGTGGTTTCGCAGTTCTTTCAGCCATCTGTCAACATTCTCAAATGTTGCATGGCGTGTGACATCATACACAAGAAGGGCACCAACAGCCCCACGATAGTATGCACTGGTGATGGCACGGTACCTACAAGGAACAAAACCATCAATTTTTCTTTTATATATATGGTGAGAGGGTAAAATATATACTTAAGCTACTTGCAAAAATATCAGTCATGCAAAAATAACCCATAATAAAGACGAATTAGTAAGCAGTACTGTGAAATTCATGTTCACTAAGGTGGGTCAAAAGAGAAGATGATCGAGGTCAAATCAAACAGTATCGACCACATGCCTGAGAATAGGACCGCAATTCCACATCCCCCAGGGCACATTCGGAAATAATATTTGAGGCAACGTCAAGTCACACGAGCATGGCAGTGAGATTAAAACTGAGTACTTAAGATTTCTATTATGATGATATTGCACATTTAATTATTACTTCAGCTCAAACAATTCTCTCTTTCAGCAACTAGTCTAGATTTTCTAGCCATAAATCACAATCTGTTGAATCAATCACGGTAGTGTTGGGGAGGAAACAAAACATAAAACCCACCTAACTCATAAACAACAGTAGACAATCATGCTATGCCGACTTTGCAAAGACATGATGGTCTACAAATATGTTTCATCATCTGCCCTGTTCCTAATGACCGTTCTCCCTGCTCCATACTTAACTGGCAAATTACAGGACTTCATCAATACATCCTAGAAGGTTTATATTAATATATAGTGCCATGAAAAGAAATATGGCACTCAATGAAGTACCTAGAAAGCCTAGTTTCAACCACCATCTTGCCTGGAAGACTCTACTTTTATACGTCAACTACAGATCCTCTGTAGCTGTGTGATTTCAGTCTTGCTATTAGCAATATTAATTTTTCTAAGAGGGCCAGATTCAGTCACATTGTTAATTATCTAGTACATCTCTAACAAAGTATTTACAAACAAATCACACTTGCCGGACCAAATAAGATAGCAACTTCCAGAGCCAAAACTCATTTCACTTCTTTATAAGAAGCACTGAGAGTCTACACAAACCATGCTGAATGCAGAATCACAGAGAAAATCCCAAGCCCCAAGGAAAATGATTGGATGGAGAAAACAAATCCCCTGACTCCTCAGGCAAAATGAACATTCCCCTATTTTACAAGAATTCCCCACTCCTTTATCAAGAGGACAATAGTACATGTCCTCAGAAAAATGCTCAAGACATGGAATGGTGAGTTCAAACAACTGAATAAGTAATCATAGTTTCCCAAAGGTCAGTTCATGATGCTTTTGTTTTCTGTTTGGCTTATAATATCAGGCCACCCTTCAGCTTAGCTATCAGGTGATTAAGCCTACCACTGAATTCAACAAAATCCCTCCAAACCTTTGACATAGATTTGAAAAATGACTGTTTAACATTAAGCTTATGTGGGGATTTGAGCACAAGAACCAAGTGATTCATATTTTCATGCTATGCAGCCAATGGCAATTTCCATATGCATATCACAGATATAAAGTCAATAATATTAAATTTATCAAATTTACAGAACAGTATAGCTTATTCAAAAGAAGAGAAATAATCAGATAATTTTCTGAAATTAAATTAAATTATACCTAAACGTGACAGATTTACTGAATTCAACTGAAACGGGTTTCACTTTTGAACACGCCCATGATTGAGTTTCGTGCCCTACATATTTGATACATTCAGAGCAAAAACTAATGATCTGCTATCATCAGTTGCAGCAACTTTGGCCAAGTGGCATGTCATATTATATGTAAAACCGTGGCCAAAACCTTAAGTTACATATTATTAAAGAAATGAAGAACCTTCATAAATTTCAGATTATCTTTTATGAGATGAACCAACAATATTAGACAGCCTTATGATTGGTGCAATCCCACTAGCGATTTAATTAGTTAATTCCAGGAGAAGCTAACAGCGATTACTACCCGTCATGAATATATGGAACCATGTTGGTAATTCCAACACCATCGAGGCGATGTAGTTGGAACTTGACAACATTCAACCTACATGCAATTATTCAACTAGATATTTATGATGAAAATTGGAGAAAATGACAAAATCACACAAAGATTAACAATATAAAGATCTTTCCCTATAAACTTAAAAAGAAGAAGACAAACAGGAGATACGAAGTCCGGGAAATGTATCAGTTACTTAAGAACAAAGAAAAATAGATCCCCGGATCATATTAACCTTCTAGAGCACGTTTCTTTCTTTTTCGTTTTAGTGGCTGTAATTTCAATCTGAAGCAAAACCTTGGACCGAATTCAGCTACTTTTTTATCAGTTCAAACTTCAAGAAGCACATGCCAATACCATTCTAGCAAGTAAAGCAATTATGGCCAATTTTAGCGAACGACTTCAAGACTTCAGACAGACCCACACTAAATCTATGTCAGCTCAAATCAAAGAAAGAACTAAGAAAGAGACCCATGATAAGGAAAAAGAAAGAAAAGGCGTAGTTGAAGAAGAAATAAGACCTCTCCTGGCCAGCAGTGTCCCAGATCTGAGCTTTGATGACTTTACCATCGACGTTCAAGGAGCGAGTAGCGAACTCAACCCCAATGGTGGACTTGGACTCTAGGTTGAACTCGTTCTTGGTGAACCTGGAAAGAAGATTGGACTTGCCCACTCCCGAATCGCCGATCAGGACTACCTTAAAGAGGTAATCGTAGTCATCGTCTGCTCTATAACCAGCCATTGTTTCTGCAGTTGTTTGGTCCCCTTCTCTTCAAGTGAGCGAGAGAGAAGGAAGAGAAGAAAAGCAAGAAAGGAGATTTGCGGACAGTGGCTGTGGTTCGGTGTAGTGTGAAGTCGGAAACGTGAAAACGTTTAAAAGCGCCAGAAATTGTGAGTGAAGAAGTTCTGCTTCTCAACGGTGATCTCTATCTCCTTTTACTATGATCCTCACTCTGTCACTCAGAATTTTATATATTTGATTATTCATTATTAATTATTAATTAATTCAATCATCAGCATCATCCAATCATCAATTATTAATAAATCATTATCAATGTGAAAAAATATTCCATTCCTCATTTGGACCATACAGTAAAATTCTCCCTGGTTTATTAAAACACTGAAAATATTCATTAATATGTACGTAAATTCTTATGGAAGAAAGTGGTGGTAGCGTGTGGGGTTAAACCGGACTAGCGTGTTATGATATGACTATTGGCTCTGATTCATTTTACTAAAATCTCATCCAGTCAATTGATTTTTTCTATAATGATTAAAGAAGTTAAATACATTATTTAAAGGGTTAATATATAATTTTACTCTAGAATTTGTCATTCAAGAATGGTGGGTATTCAAAAGTTGTTTTAAGTTTTATTTTACCCCGAAAATCTTCAAAATGTAATAATGTTACCCTACACTGACTTATAGTTTACTTTGATCGTAAGGTCCACCTCAAATGCCACATCATCCTTATTTTAACCAATAAGTATATTCCAACTCAACAAACTTCACTCCTACATGGCATTAGAGCTTTTTCTCACTCCTTAATAGAGCTTAGAAACGGGCTACCAGACGAGTTGACGGGCCAGCTGCCAGCTGCCAGCCTACCATGGGGCCATTTTTTTTATTTTATAAAATTTTTTAATATATATTTATAAATCTTAATAAACATAAATATTTACAAAAATAATTAACATGAAGTTAATTGGCTCCAAAAAAATCTTCAAAATAAATTTTCATATATTATTTAAGAATTATAATATATTTAATATTTTTTTTGTATTTTAATCCTAAACATTTTTTAAAAAATATTTATTTTTGATACATAAATAATAATAAGATTAAAATATCAAAACAAGTATATACAACAATATGTTGTTTGATTTATAAAGATTTAACATTTTAAAAATCAGTTTTTAAAAAAATAAAAAAATAGACAGGCAAGCCCACCAACCCGAAGGTTGAGCTCGCATAACCTGCAGATTATACGAGCCAGGCTCGCGCAGCCCAAAGCCCCCCTAAGTTCGTTAATTGAGCCTATTTTTCCAATTTTACTCCTCTATCACCCCCTCTTTTTACCCCTAATGGTAAAGATATTGCAGGGCCTTCTCCTAGCTACACTATATTGCATGGCCTTCTCCTAGCTACACTTTCAAACTTCACTGCTTCCTTCCTTCTCTAACCCCATATGCTTCTCCTCCCTCCTTCATTATTGTGGTCATCTTCTCCAACAAGTGTGTCATTGAGATTTCTTACACCCATGGGGCGAGGAGCAAATAAAACTTCTTAACGACAAACCCAACTTATGGATATCAACAATGATGCTGACAAACCCACTTAATGGCACAAAACGATTGGTTATCAAGGATGAGGATACGGAATTTGGGGTAGTTGGTGATGTCGATGTAGTTGTGGCAACCTTCCGACATTAAATTGGTGGAGTTAGAGACAAAGCTCTTGATGTTCCAAAAAACAGTAAATTATTAAATAATTATAACTTAAATTTTGAAGAAGAAAAAAATTCAAGAAAATGGATTAGAGGAAGATTATTGAGCAAAAGAAACATCATCAATAAAGGTAGAAGAAAGCCCAAGCAAATGGAGAGATGGATGTGGCGTGGGAGGATAGAGGGATATCTAAGAGTGTCACCACTGACACATCGGCTTGTCATGTTACTTGCAGCTTTCAATCACAAATTTGTATGTAACAGTCAGAATTAACTATCAGTTCGTGTAGTGTAATATTGCTACATTTTGAAAACTTCTGAGGCAAAATTGAATCTAAAAAAACTTTTCAATATACACCGCTCTTTAATGACAACTGCTTGGAAAAATTGGACCTTAACCCTTACTTAAAAGACTTTATTTATATGTATTATTTGATTATACATTGATTTATAAGTCAAAAAATTTGTTTGGAAAAAAATGACGGATATAATACTTTAAAGTGATACATTTATACTTTTTAATCTTAAAAATGGGTTAAAAGGAAAATTTGTCCCAGAAGTATCAACAGAGTTGCACTGGGTTTCGGGAGGTTTTTTTAAGGACATGTTGCCCCGAAAGTATAGAAAATAGTGTAATGTTGCTCTATCCGTTAAAAGAGATAAATTTGACTGTTAAATAATTTTGTTTAATTGAATAAAACTTTAGTCAACCATTTGCATCTGTTATGATTAAGTAATATTGCACTATTTTCTACACTTTCAATGTAATATTGCCTTTAAAAAACCTACGGACACTCAGTGCAACTCCGTGAACATTTCCAAGGTAAATTTGTCATTTAACCAAAAAAAAAAAACAATCAACCCTTGTATGAAACATAAAAGGTGGCATTGGGGCCTCATATCAAAATCAAAGACGCTAGATATTATTTGCATCAAAAAGACCTTTATTACCCTCCTATCTATTGAGATTTATTTTCAAGAAACATTATTCTCGATAAGTTAAATTCTTTTGCTCCTCTCTATTGGGTCCAGCAACATCCTTGTGCTTATTTTGTATTATAGATTAATCCTTTTATCTTCATAAAATATTAAAACTATCTGTCTATTATATATATATATATATAAAGAGAGAGAGCGAGAGAGAGACGAGTGTCTTTTTAATTTTCAAATTTTTGACCGAATGTTTATTTTGATTATTTGTTTGGATGTTGACCATATGTGAAGGCATTAATTGAATACGTATATTCGCTTTCTATTTTTAACGTGGCAATGGAGAAAAACAAATTGAAGGTAAAAAGTTCAGAACCAACAAGGGCCGTAGGATTTGCTGGTGTAGCCCAGATCTAATGGTTGTATGTTTATCCGTTGGCAGGTAGAGGACATAAAGCATGCATGGGCACCCAAAATAGCAGGTAGAGGATTCTATAACGGTTGTTGGAGGCCCCCTGAACATTGGAATTTTTCTTTACAAAGCAATTTGAAACCGTTTACCAATCAATGCTTTTCCCTTAAAACATAGATATCCTCCAATTAGAATTAATCATATTCAATATACTATCAAATACTAACTGCAGATACCTCTCCCAGCAAGTATTTGAACTTTGGTTCGCCAACATTATTATTATTTTTTTTTGAATGGAATGGGAGAAGTTTCATTCAAAGAATCAGAAAGCATACAAATCAAAGAGGAAAACGGGAAAACAAAACACCAAATAACAGAAAATTAAATGATGGGCATAGAAAGAAGATAACTATCCATTGCTTGAAGGGAATGAGTAGTGAGAGCATCGGTGGCTGCAATGGTTCGCCAACATTATTGGTAAGAATTGATATCAACAAGTTTTATGTTTCAAATTGTCTATAGTTCAATGTTCTTGTTCTTTTTGTTATAAAAAGTTTATATGAGTTGATCTCAGAGACTTATCAATAACAGTGCATGCTTTTGGGTTTAAAGAGCGTTTGCAGAGGTAATTACAAATCATTCACCAACAAAATTTTTATATCAACCGTGAAATTTGAACTAAAAACCTTTATGAGCTATAAGCCAAATCCTTGCAAAATATACCAACTTTTGTTGGTTTAAAGTCAATGTTATTGGAAATGGGAAGAGTTGATACTAACAAGTTGTTAGTTGAACTAACATTGACATCACCCTTATAGAAAGAAGAAAGAAGGGTGCATGAATTTCGAACACCACATATGTGAAAAAGGTATTGTCTTGAGTAAACACACTTGACAATGATTATTTGTGAGTTTAGAGTGACTTGCTAATACTCTATGATAGTAATGGGAATATGGAACAGCCCGCGGGTTGGGTAAGACGAGCTGAAAGAGCCCCCCCAACAGGCTACTATTTTAACAATCTGAGCCCGCCAATCCGCCAAAAAAATATTTTATAAAAAAATTAAATTAATTTTTTTTATTATACAATATTATTTTTATTTAGTCAAGAAAATAATATTATCTCACTATATCTCCAAATAATTTAAAAATAAATAAGTATTAATGTTTTGTTATAATTTTAAATATAGTATTATATATAGTTGACATTAAAAAATAAAATATTTTATGTTACTTTTAAATGTATTATATGTTATTTATCCTAAAAGATAGAATTTACTATTACTTTTTCTTTATAAAAAATATTGA
>QFDD01001318.1:0-31351 GCA_006871305.1 Vachellia collinsii
AATTAAAATATCATTCATTCTCTTATTCATATAGTTTATATAGCCATATTTGTACATGATGTTTTGCTGAAATGTCCTATTCACGAAAATCAGCACGTACGTCGATCTTTTTCGCCTCCATTAAGAACATGATGGTACCTTGTTGAAAATATAAACTTAATTTACCCAACATATTTCTCTAAAATATGCTTTTATGCTAAGAAATATATACCTAAACTGAACCGAAATAGAGATTAAACTGAAAAATAATTCTGGCTTTTGTGCTATGTTATTCGAGTATTGTGAGATGAGGCTTATATACAGCCTTTACAGAGAAGGAGCATCACATAAGACTCTTTGACCAAGTCTTAAACAGAATATAACCAACTGAGAAGCTAAATGCAATTGACTAACAATATGTCTAAAAGTAGTGCCCGCATTAGATGTTGTGATCATGGTGTGAATGTTTGAGGAAGGAGGTGTTTGAGTTGAGAATATAGGAGTAGTGCACGAAGGAGTTGAAGATTGTGTGATTTCGGTAGGTGGAGGTTGTGTAGGGTTCTGTAAGGGTGTAGGGATTGAGTTTGTGTTGTGACTGGTTGGTGTTGGATGAAGGGTTGCTGATTTAAGTTGCAATGAGTTGAAAATAGCATTGTTCTCATTGTTTTTGGCCAATTTGCGGATATGCTCTTGTGAGATTTTGGGGGAAGACATGTTTATTGAAACTAACATGTCTAGAAACGAAGATACGCCCAATTGAGGATGTCTAGACGGTTGTACCTTTATGTTATGATCTGTAGCCAAGAAAAATGCACTGAGAGGAGTGGAATTCCATCTTGTATTTGTTGTGAGGTCTAAGCAAGGGAAAGCATTCACAGCCAAAAATTTTGAGGATTGAGTAATCCAGTTTGACACCATACAACTTTTCAAAAGGTTGCATTCTTTTAAGGATCTTGTTGGCAACCTATTTAAGAGAAACACTACTGTACAGAAAGCATTGGTCCAGTAAAAAAGTGGCATTCCAACATGGGCCAAGAGGGACAGACATGTTTCAACAATTGATCGATGATGTCTTTCAACCATTCCATTTTGTTTAGATGTATATGGGCAAGTAAATCAATGCTCAATTCCACATTCTGTGGTAAATTTCTTAAAACTCAAAAATTCACCATCATTATCTGATTGGACAACCATAATCCTAGTGTTAAAACGATTTTTGACTTGAGTTTTGAATTCCTTGAATTTTTGTAATGCATCAGATTTTTTATAGATAGGAAAAATCCAAGTAAAATGACTAAAGGCATCCACAAGGGCTATGTAAAACAAGTGACCATGAGAGGAAACTGGGACAGGTCCCCATAAGTCCATTGATATTAGCTCCAAGGGCTTATTGTATAGAGTTTTTGAAATAGGAAAAGGAAGCTTGTGAGCTTTCTTATATTTGCAAGCTTTACAAACTTGAATGGTAGAATTTTTTTGAACTCGAACTGAAAGACTATACAGGACACTCTTTGTTGTATCAAGGGAAGGGGGAGTGCCTGAGTCTGTTGTGCCAAGTCATTAATGGATGTGTTGCTATAACATGAAAACACTGGAAAGGTTTTGAGGCAGTACTATTTTGTTGAGCAAGTAGGACTGCTCCCATTTTGTACATTCGATTTGATTCAACTCCATCCTACAGTATTCTGCTTGTCCTCAAGTCCTTAACAAAGAAAGCATGAGGAAAAAACTCAATTGAGACACAATTTTCCTGTGAAACTTGAGCTACTGACATCAAATTTTTTTTCATAGCAGGGACACACAATGCACGATTCATATGCAGTTTTGATTTGTTAGCGTAAAGTTGCATATTACCAATGTGTGTAATATCAAGGTCAGTCCCACTTCCTACCATAACCTTACCAATGCCACCAGAGGTTGGTTGTTGCAATGCTGTGGAAGAGTTAGTGATGTGTTGTATAGCTCCTGAATTAGCATACCACACATCATTAGTGACCGATTGAGGCATCGCAATAAACACTTGTGCAACAGGGTCAGACGCTTGGGGTGGCTGATTGGCATTGAGAGTTTATGGAGGAGGTGCCTCTTGTGCAGGATCAAAGTGTGGAAATGGTCTCATAGGGAGTGGAATCATAGTAAAAGTTAGAGTCACTAGTTCCAAAATCAGCATAATAGGCAGCAGGAGATGTGCTATGAGAGAAATCATATCTGTAGTAGCAGTGATCAGTAGTGCGTCCTGTTTTTTCACAGATCTGCCATGCACTTCGATTGATCATGAAAGGACGTGCGTTGCCTCGACCTCTACCAATAGGATTGGTGATTGAATGAAAAGGAGGAGGACGTGGAGGTCCTCTGCTACTATTTCCTTGAGAAGTGTAAGGAGCTTACGTCTGAAACACTTGAGGATTGACATTCCATGGAAGGTGAGAGGCAAGATTAGCATGTGCAACCGAGTTTTGATGATATAAGTATGCACTGTGTCAAGTTGAAACGAGTTGGAGAGGTATTTATTACAACAATCACTGGTTCGAACTTCGCTGTTAGTCCATTAAGGATGTAGGAAATATGAGAAGTTTAAGGTACGGCCTCGCCAAACATTGCCAAGTGATCACATGTGGATTTGATTGCCACAATATAGTCTCTCATCTTCATTTCTCCTTTCTTTCTATTTGAGAGAAGATTTTTGTAGTAGAGTATGTTAGAGATCAACTTGCCTGAGTATAATCGGTTGAGCTAAATGCAACTGACTAACAATATGTCTAATAAATTGAAACATGTTTTTCTATACAATTAACATAGTATAAAATGATAAATATATTGTTTATTTTGTTTTATTTAGCTTTATTAATCTTCTAAAAAAAGATTAAAATGGAGCCTATATTAATGACAGTACGTGGTAATATTATATTTTAAGAGTGTACATGTCTCTGTGTGTATGATGAGGATTATATATCATCTGTATATTTCTTATGTTAGGATGTGTAAGTTGCATGGTTGAGCAAATGCGGGAACTCTAACGTCGAATATAATCATATTAGGCTAGATATGTGAGATATATATATATATAGATATATTGTTGGAATTAATGACGTCAGTCCGCCACTTATGGGCTGATCCAATAAATCAGGAAAAATGAATTTGTTCCTAATATTAATGATTAATTAAGTATTTAATTAATAATAAAATGATTATATAAAATATGGATTGCTAACTTAGCTGAGTCAGATAAATATGCAAAATGTGCTCAAATGTAAAATTGAGTATTTAATTTATATCATTTAAATAATCCATCATCAGTTATATGATTAATATAAATATATTTAATTTATATTCTATTCGACTAATAAATTGAGAGGTTGAGATAAGCTCTCAACTGATGATGGTTGTGAAAGTTTTGAGTTTCCAAAATATCTCCATCCCTCTACTATAAATAGAGGACCTCTCCATCAGTTTTGCTCACCCCAGTGTTGGGTTTTTTTACTCTCATATTTTCTCTATATTCTTTTTTATGTTGTGCTCTATTGTGCCACCCCGTTTTGGCTTTAGTTTTTCTAATAGTCTAAACTAGTTTAAATTTTTATGTTGGCTTTGGAGGATATATCAACCCACAGAGCTTCAAATGTTTGACCCAGATCCGAACAAAGATCTGTTTGGTATGTCTTTCTCCCTCTTTAGAACTTTTTTTCCCTTAGTATTAGAGTAGTGCTGATCTTAAGGCTGTGTTTACATGTTTTATGTTAAAAGTATTATTTTTATTCCATTGCGCATATATATGATTTAATATTAATGAGCATGATATGAATTAAAATAATTAATCATATATGTTTATATAAGTTGTGGCTCTTGGCATTTTCTTGATTGTTTTATTTGGTTTAAATTTGAGATTTTAAACATTTTTATGTACAAATATGACTAATGAAAGTCCCTAAAAGACTAAACAGTTCACCCCAAGTTACGTTTTGGAGATCAATAACGTCAGCTTTGGATCATTGAGAATGGGTATTCGAAAATGGACACTTTTACAAAATCCAAGGATATGGATGTGTAAGGCTCAAAGAGATGATTCTGACAACACCAAAAACATGTCAAACGGAGATCCGATGGAGGAGATATTGAGGAGAGAAGTTGGCAGGTCGTGATGGACTCGTCGGAGATCTGGGTCAACCCTAACCTAGCTAGAGGTTGAATACGACCTAGATGTTGTCATTTTGGTTGAGAACTAAAACGATGCCATTTTGCCAAATTGGGGGCTGCGTTTCATTTAGTGACTCTACAATTAGACACCCTTATCAAGGTTTCTTCCTTTGTTTTCTTCATGGATAACAACATCGATAACAAGGTTGACATAGTGATTTTGCATCAGAAAGGGATTATACATACAGAACGCACTTGGAATTGATAAAGCTGTATGTGGCAAGCTTTTTACCTTATTGTCTAAGGGTTTCTATGTGGATCCTCGTGATCAAGGAGGAGGAGCAAGAGGCTTGGATATAGTGCAAATGAGTGTGTAGATATCGTTCTTTATGACCAACAAGTGTTGGGAGTAGTGATAAATTAAAGCGGTTGACATTCTCTAGGGAGTACAAGAGTTCGAATATGGAAAGACGCTTGTTGGGAGTGGGAGATATCCACTTTGGCACAAAGAGCTATATGATGCGCACCAATACACCCTCAACCCTGAATGGGTTACTTGGTCCCACAATGATACCAGTGGGTTTCATAGGGGGCCATTGGCCTTGTTGCCCTTGTTCACCCGGGGAGAAAAAAAGGATATCGTCCTTTATGGCACTAGGTTTATAGTTCAATCACCAATTTTGGCACATTATTTATGCCGTATAAACTAAAAAAAATAGATATTGCCATAAGAAACCATAGAATAAGTGAGAACTAATCGCATTATTGAAACTTACTTCAGAAATTCGTGGGCGATTGTGTCTATTGTTGCAGCAATATTGCGTTGACCATTATTCATCAGACTGTATGTAAACTACTTGTGTAATGCACATGTTTCCGGTTTGATATACCATAACACACAATAAAGTTGAAAACGGGATAGTAATGAGATGTCATGTGTAACACCTTCCATAGTTTGCTTCATTTTATATTAGCAACCAATTATAAACCACTCTAAGGCCTTCTCATGCTTAGAATTAGCTAAGCAAATGAAATTTAAACATTTGCATGATTTACTGTTCACCGGTACTGTTCACTTGGTAAATTCTGAAATTTTGGCCAACTTTGAAAACTCATAACTAATTCTAGAAAATTAGAAATTGAGTGGTTCAAGTCTCTAATTGAAGCTTATTGTGTTTCCTACAGGGGAAAAAATATCAATTCGTACAATTTCTTAACCAATTAATACAGTTTATTACATAAATAAACACTGTTTATTTGATCATTTTATTTTTCCAGATTTTTCCTCCAACTTTGGACCATCATAACTTTTTGTACAAAAATCCAAATTTAGCAAACTTAGACTCATTTTAAAGCTTGTCATGTGAGCTATTTAACGGGAAAATTTCAAGTCATTTGGACTTGAGTTGCTCAGATTTCTCACTACCTCAACTTGAGTCATTATTAAGGGTATTGGACCCTTTGACCTTTCAATAGCATGCTTATTTCTTTCCTCTCTATGCATTTATCATCATGGTATAATGAACTAGCATGCTTTATATGTCTACTCAGCACATATAATATATTTATCTTTGTAAGGGTTTAGCATACATTTATCCAAAATTTAACATAATTCAATAATCATACATGTGCACCCTTTTCTTTTCAAAAGTAAAAACCACCCACGTTAGCCTTCAATCTCTTTACTTGCACTTCTTGAACTTGACCTAAAAGGGGTTGTTTTTGGGAGAATGAGATTCATGGAATCTCAATAGCAAATAACTCTAACTATCACATCAACATGCATAATTATTATTGTGCAATAATACAAGCCATGAATTTAAACATGCATTACTAACCTTAAGTGCCATACATTCACACTTTGCCAAGGCATATCATCATCATCATCATCATCATCATCATCATCAAGCATCAAGAAAGAACTTGAATGTTCATGTAACACTTAAATAACATTAACATGGCAATTACACAATCAACAATTAATGGCAATGTAAATGTAAAAGTTAGAAAATTTGCTACCTTTATTCTTTAACTTTTCCTTGACTTTGGTCTTGAACTTATAAATTTTCTTCTTACTTGTCATAATCTTTCCTTGGCAATTTCACTTCCTTGGTTTTTGCTTGGATTTCTCCTCCTCTTTCTCTTGCTCCTTCACGCCATGTGCTCTTCCTTTTCTTGCTGTTTTGGTTGTGTGTTTTGTGCAGAAAGTGGAGTGGAAAAAGCCTTAATAAAGATGAGTTTATGTGTTAGTGAAGGTGGGTCCCACTTGGTCTAATAAAATTACTTGCACTTGAATACATTTTATCACTTGTCTTGTGATATTTCTACTTTCTTTTACTCTTGGAATAAGGCCACTACAAGTGGCAAAATATGGACCCTTTCTCTTCCTTTACAAAACTTTAGATTTTCATAAAGTAGCTTTATGACACCGAAAATGCTTTTCGGTAATTTCCTGATCATTGGATTGATTTAGGGTCATTAAAAATTTCCAAAATTCATGTGATACTCCCATGATTTTTCTTTCCTCAAATTGCTTTCTAGAATGTATTTAATTAATTTCTAAAGAAAACCCTAATTCGGGGTTTTTTCGGGCCTTTTCTTTCCGATCGGGGAAACTGCTTCTGACTTTCTCTTGGGAAAATTTTTATAAAATACTAGAATTTCTGAGCTATTTTTCCTTGCTCTGAGATCAGATATATGAGGCCTCTAGGTATTTTAAATAATTATTGTTGACTAATTATTTATTAAACCTTCAAAAATTAAATGACCTTTAAAATTCCCGCGGAGGTTATTTTGGTCATTTTACCTCTAACCATGCCTCAATTACTAATCAGTGAATTTTTCTCTATCCAATGGTGTCCTGAAAATTTTTCTGATATTTTAGTCAAACTTTGACCAAAATACCCTTGGACTTGCACTTATTTACCAAATTACCCTTGAATTCCTTAAATGGCGATTTGGTCCCTCAAATTCCAAAATTTCACTTGGGTCCCTATCTCAAAATATCACCTTGGTTCCTTAAATTCACCAAATGACACTTTGGTTTCTTACTTTTTCAAAATGACCACTTTGCCCTTACCTTTTATACGTTTGGCAGAGTGGTATTTTTACTCTTCCTTTCCTTTCCTTTCATCCTCTGAACCTTTAACTACTCATTTAGGCTTTATATTCAGTTATCGAAAACATGGATTAATTTCAACCGCATGATAAGGCCTTCCATCAATTAGTAAAGGTTGTTTCAACTTAAATAATAGTCTCGTGTTCAAATTTTCAATATGCAAATGCATAATCACTCAAAGGTAGCAAAGTGCCTCCCATTATGGGTCAACATTCTCATTAATCAAAATAGTCGGTTACTCTAATAATTGGTAATAAAAATTGATTAATTTGAGTGAGAATTTTCTTCTTAATCATCATTTTTTTAGTCGGGTCTTTTTTAGAAGACTCATTTTCAATGCAATATTTTTAACATAAGTTGATAAAATATTTATCATGGTTTTCCAAAATGTCCCTTTGTCCCCACGGTTAAAACATTAATTACTAGAAAAATGCAATTTAACAAGATATTTTTCATTATTCTCTAAAATACCAAATTAACAAGGAATGTAATGGGGAATTGGTATTTCGTTGCCAGATATAATACTAGCCAGGAAAGTTAGCATAAGAATCCATACGCCTCATCGCCAAAAATTAGAAATTATTGAGACACTTGGGGAGAGAAATATTAGGAGTGCAACCGTGTGTGTGTGTGTGTGTGTGTGTGTGTGTGTGTGTGATTTCTAATTCGTAGGTCTTTCTTGGTTTTCATCTAAAATTTAATTACTGCAGCATAATAAATTCTTGGGAGTTGAATTTCAAATCAAGACTGAAGTTCCTTTAATTCACTTGAGTCGAAAAACGAATTAACACCATATATATAAACCCAGCAGTGGTGATGGAGAATTCCATCAACAAATTACTATAATTACAACATTTCCAATCATACTAGAGTATTACATACTTTCTGTGAAAACGACGACGTTGAGGAAGATTTTAGATGCAGAGAAACTTGTTTATTCTTATTGGCTGTTCTAAAAGGCCACAACCAAGTCTTCCTCTACCTCCATCGTGTTTGCAGTATTAACAAAGAAGGACCAAAGCCATTGGGAAAAGAGACGAGGCGATACCATCCTTCATTGTACCATTCTGAGACAACATTTTCTGCGCATGAATAGAATCAAACTTCAAACTTCTTATTTAAAATAATAATGACAAATTAGATCATTGAAGCAATTAATGATTAAACTATAGAATATGAATTTTTTGCGTACCAAAGTGTTATCTGTGAATTGCACAGTGAAGTATAGTATCTCCTCCTTTCTCGTTCCAGAGCCTTGGGTCCTTCTTAATGCTGCAAACACAATGATGAAAGTAAATGAATGTCCTATCTATAAGACTATCTCTCTCATTATAATTGGGCCAAATCTAACTTGTATATATAGAGCTTTAGATTCCATGCTTAGTTCTGTATTAAATTGATATTCTTGAGCAGAAAACATTCTCAAGTTCACTTTAATTAAAGTGAAGGGGGGTAAAGAATTGTGTGGCAGAATTGGATTATGAGTCTTACTTTGATGGGATTTTGCAAATTGGTTATCTAGCTTATACCTTTAAGATATGTGAATTAGCATAGATGGAGTGAAATGTGAATTGCAGTCTAGATTTAACTACATTCATACCCTTGTAATATAAAAAAAATATAACGTTCCAATTTCTTTGTAGGATTAGTGTGTGCTTTTACGGGCATTGATAAGCACTTTTTAATATAAATATTTGATTTGGTTAAATTTAAATATTGTCGAGTTTAATTAGGTGTACTTCTCTCAAATGTATTTTCTGTATTCAGACAAACTCAAATTTAAGACCTCGTACTTAAATGGTCAAAGTCCAACTTTAGATATAATTAATTGGTTGATTCCTTTCTTTCTATGTAATCCATGTTATTCCACATCTTAATATGAGTTGTTTTTCTTTATTTTTACACATGCATATGCACACACGACGCATGCAATATGTTGTCCTACCAGAATTTTTGCTTTCTTTTTTTTTTTAAAAAAAAATGCTTTAAAAGTTGAGAAGAAGAGTGATCAATTGGTAAAGAATAAAGAACATCAGATGCTGTACCTGAATCATCTATGATTAATTAGTTCCTTTCATCAGATTCTGTTCTTTTACTTAATGGTTAATTTGTTTCTTTCTTGTAATTAATGGTAGACATAATTCTGATCTGAAGCCACTTTACGTGTATAGAGGAGAATTTAATATTCTTCCTCGTTTTTTTGCCAACAAGGTAATATCTTTTTAGTAGAGGGAAAATATAATAATATTACTCATTCCAATTCTAAGTATACTAAAGAACTAATTTATAAATATTAACAAAGAAAACAGTGCTTTGTATCCAAAGAAATTAAAGCTTAGCCAATAAAAAGTTGGTCAGTTGGTAATAAGAAATTGGTTTGTAACCTATAAAGTTGTAAGTTTAAATTTCACTGCTGATATACGGACTCTACTAGTAGGCGATCACATAAACTTTCTATAACCAAAACAAAAAATAAATAGGCTAAATCTTACGCAGACTGGTTAACTGGATCAACAGAAATATTTCAATGTTTTATTCTCTCCTTCTTGATTATAGAAATAGTACTTACATATTTGTAGGAAGAATATTACTCCTAATTTTTTTTATGGTTTTTATTATTTCATTTTCATTTAATTTATCCATTTAAATTCTTCACGCTTGACTTTCATTCCTCACAATTCTTCGCTTTTTATTTGCATCTCTGCCCGTTGCACTACATGTCCCAGTTACTGTTGATGACAAATAATTACTGGCTTTTCTAATTCTTCTGTTAATAACAATATTCATGCTTTTTTTATTGGTATGTTACAAGGGTATTCCAAACCATTTTAATATTGAGATTAATCCCTTTCGAGACATGTAAAGATTTTCATATCTCTTAGTGTGTATGTTTCTTAGGTTTTAAACTTATGTTTCCCTCCTTAAGACAATAACACCACTTATAACCTCAACCAGTAGCTTGTTGGTGGAATATTGAGGCTTTGAGTTCTGCTTTTCCTATTAATGATTTGAGCCCGCTACACTATTTTGTAGGTGTTGAGGTTCATCCTGTATCTTCCGGTATTGTTCCATCTCAAAGTAACTTTATCTGTGCACAACCCATTTCTTCTCCTATGGCTCCTTCAATTCATCTATCTGAAGGAGATATTATTTCTTTGTTCGATTCTATTATCTATTGTTATATTTTCAATCAGAACAATTCTGTGGCGGAGTAATTTTTTTAGGAAACCTAAAATATCATTGATAATCTAACAATCAATACATCAAGACAAACAAGATAGATTAGCATCTTTCATCACCATCCATCTCCAGATTAAAAGATAGACTGATAAAAAAAAAATTCTTGTGAGAGTACTTGACGAGCTGATTGGCCAATGAAATATTCTCTCGAGGTGTGTGGCATATCTCAACCTGTCATTCCCTACATGTAAGTAATCTAGCCTCATCTACAATATCTCCGAAAGAGTAATTGTAGTCACAACCCCTGGTCAACATTTAATGGCGGTAGCACAATCCAAAAAGAGATGAATATGCTTAAAACCTCTTAGATTGATTCTCCTTCTTCCGTTCACATTGATGTCAGATGTTCCCACCATTTCTATGTATTTGAAAGATAACTTGTCAAAACCATTTCTAACCCCAGAAGATGTAAAGAAATCATGTCAGAACCAAATATGCACCTCTTTTTGTATCACACTTGTAATACATGTAACAACTTGAATGTGAATGGCAACATTCTTGATAGATAAATTGTCGCATATGATTCTGCAAAAGGTCGTTCTAATTCTTAAAAGAATCACAGTAAAATGCAATAGGGCCATAAAAAATGGCTACCTTTCTTCAGGGAAGCAAAATATCAAAGGATTTCCCTGAGCTCTCCAGTAAGCAGCGCGTATTTGCGGTGCTGGGATAATATGGGTGCCACCAGGATTGTCTCTAATCTTGATTCTAACTCAATGTCAGTTGAATCATTGTGTTGCTTAGCTGCATTCAAAATTGTCTGCAAGATTTGCAGGGTATCTCCATGGCTGACTACCAAAATGGCACATCTGCACAATGGGAATCAATTCCTTTTAGACTGAGTCATACAAACATGAATCAAGTATAACATGACATACTTTCAGTGTACTGGGATACAAAAACAATAAGCATTTTCCCATGAGGTGAAAGCGGCTACATGAATCATATAGCATCGTTGTACTTTATCACCAACCAAATCTTTATATAAATAGTTAATCAAAAGATCCTTCTCAATACCTCTATTAAATGTTCTCTTTGATCTTCTTCTACCCATTTTCAAAAAAAAAAACTCCAGACTGCTCAATCTGCCTTTCTCATCTACACATCCAATGGCTTTTTCCGTAAATGTCTGAACCACTTCAAATGATTTTGTGCCATTTTTTCTCAGTAGATGTCACTTCAACTTTTCCTGAAATATGTTTGAATATGGTAAATATTACAATAGATTTAATGATTCATACAGCCACAGCGACAAACAGCTCCATTCAAATCACAAAAAAATGCATTTAAAACATCTATTTACAATCAAACTGTTAATTTGCATGCTAGTTGCTACTCCACGTTTCATTCAGTAGGGGTGATGCTCTAGAACATGCTGAAATACACAAGACTTCCACAGGATGTTTAAATCATAGATGCTTGAGATCGAAATCATTACCCTACGAATTCTGATTCCATGGCAGCCATTGCCCTTGCCAGTCTACTAGCAACATCCTTCACACTTTCTCCTCCTTCTGGCCTTGCAAATGGATCCTTCTCATCAACATCCCAAATCTCTGTGTACTATTGATAATCACAAGAGAAAGTTGCCAATATTACAGATGGCATAAGAACACTGAACACTTGGTACTAATTTTATCAAACAGTGGCACTGCATGGAATTAACCAGAACCTGGCTAATGATTATTGACTTTTGAGTATCCAATATCTCTATAGCTCAATGCTCACCCAAGAAAAGAAAAAAGAACCTAAATATAAAGCAAAAATTAGCAGCTCTTCAAGAGCCAATGACCGCTTACTTTGTCATGTGATTTAAGTTCAAATGAAGGATCAAAGAAGCGTTCTCGTAGATCTTCCACCATCTTCATTTGGAGATAGATATAGTTAACAAGGTAAAATAATGTTAAAAAATATGAAAAAGAAATGCAAAATGGATTTTGCTTTTAGAAAATAAATGTATGAAATTAGATGAGGAACACTCTCGGGTACATCAACGGCTAACCTTACATTGAGAGCCTTGAAAAGGAAGGTTTAACACACTTGCAACCACTTCGGCAGTGTGGCTTGTTCTTGAAAATGGAGAGTAGCAAATGCGAACATTTTTAAGTAATAAACTACGACTCTCTAGTTCCTGTCCAAAAAAATACCAGCATACAACTAAGGAGGCATGTATTAAAGTCATTTGTAATACTCATATGGCACAAAAATGAATGTATAATGTCCACAATTGAAAATAGTCCATGCTCCCTCTCCACACCCTTTTTAACAGAAGATAGATCTCTAATGCGGGTTAAGTTGTTACGTAAAATGATCTTTCTGACATAGCCATTCATCATATATTGTCAAAGAGAGATCTTTCACAAAATAAACAACAAGAAGAAGAAACTATGTTGGAAAGAGAGAAGATTACAAGACAAGTTCGCGTAAAAAAAGAAAAATGAGAAGGGCAAGAAATATCATAAACATAAGACTCAGGAATACAACAAAGCTTCCACACCACTTTGAGTATCTAAAAGAGATATTGTTTTGAATAAACCAGTAGATGAAACACCAAAGGGAATCCAAAAGCACTGCCCTGTCTCACTCTAAATTAAGTGATGATAAGCCATCATTAAAGACGCAAGCATATTTCTCCCAACCAAATAAACCATAACAAAAACACATATATCACGTCACGACAAAGTTTCAGCCTCTTCTGCTACGGGGAAAATCAAATCTTTGTACCTTCTTAAGAGAAACTACTATCAAAGCCAAAGGACAGATGCAAAGTTCTTCAAGGACACTAATTTATTTACTTCATAAGAAGAAAGCTATTGGGAGATGTATGAAAAGGTTTGCATTGATTCAAAACTCACAATGCATATATAAGAAGAAAGAGCTATATTTGGCTTGTGAAGTGGCAATGTGTCATTAGCATTGATCATAATGTACTGCGGTCCAAACAAAGACCACAGAAGCAGCCTTAGATTTCCAACTGGAGCTTGTTAAGAACTTTGTCTGTGTTAGGAAAATGAGAAAGCTATTAAAAGAAAGACTTGCAAGAATAAATACCAAAAGAATTAATAACCAAGATTATCCTATCAAGATTGACAAGTGTTCTTTTGTCACAGAACATATTGCAATTGGCATAGGCCGGAGGACCATTTCAATCTAATAAAGCTAACATCGTCTAAAGGCTTTTATATATTAAATAGGTTCTGTTTTTGGCGAGTGACTTTGCTATGGGAATATAATAAGTAATTGTATAGCTGTTATTTCTGTTAGGTTATTATTGGCTTACTAGCCATTGGGGGTAGGTAGATGCATAAGAATATAAATAAACCCCTAGTCTTATTGTATTAATTCGACTATTGACAGATTAGTGAATCCTTGTGCAATTCAATTTCTCTTAGTCTCTCTTCCTCTCTGTTTCTCTCTCTCAGACCCCTCCTTCTCTGTTTCTCTTTCCCTTTCTCTCTTTCTCTTTTCTTATCAACTTTCTATAACAAACCTCTCCCGATGCCATTCAAGATTAAGATCATCAGGTTTAATATGCACACCAATGGACGATAGTAATCAATGGAGAAGTGACCTAATTTTAATTCTACCATAACCGTTCTGGACTGATGGTCTGACAAACCTCATCAAAGTAAAAGTCAAGTTAGCCTCTAAACTATTTATAGAAGCTAGTTCAACCTTTTGGAGAAACTAATCCTTGTACTACAAAATAGGCCATGATGCAACATGGAAAATCTTGGAAGAAATGTTAGGAATTGGATATATATCCCAAGTGGTTGATTAAGAACATACATATAGTTTTTTTGTTTTAAAAAAAAAAAGGATAAAGCCAGCAGAGATTCTAGGCTCAAACCTGGCATTGACAGGTTGCTTGTATGCATGTGTTTAAATTATGTAAAATTAAGAAAAAAAAAAAGATTGCTGTGCTTTTTAAAATCAGTCTCTCTTTTGAGTTTTCTGAAAAATTTGATTGTTTTAATTTCCGGTTTTTAATTATTTTAAACTAAGATAAATATCTAATTCACCTCCCATGGACAACCAGCTATCCTCCTAGCTACATTCCTTCATCACTTAATTAATCATTTAAAAAATACTATGAATATGAACAGTTTGGAAAAAAAAAAAAAGATAAAAACATAGACTACTTAAGATGTGTATGATAAAAGGTACTAAAAATTTTAGGATAAAGTCCATATTTATTCCGAAAGTTTTTGCTTCTGAGTGTATTTTTTTTTAGCTCAATATTACATGTTAGTTTGAAAACGTAGCAATTCTAACCCTCCATAAAAAATTTAGGTTGACAGTTGATTTCAGTGGTAAGGGTTAAACTTCTCTGTTAACTTTAAATCCAACAAACTTCAACAACAAGATTTTTTCTGAGTTAAAAGCCGTAAATTTGCACTTCAACCCAAAAAATTTCATAAGAAATCTCAGTGATCCAGCAAATTCAATTGGGCAAGAACTCCAATTTAACTTTCAGTAGGAGAAAGAAAAACAGAGGACAAAAACTTCACCTTTGAATGTAAAAATGCCTCTTCTAACAAGCTCATCATACTGCAAATATCCTAACAAGCCGCACGCTGAAGCTGTCCAAAACCGAATCTCTGGTATTCCAAATTCATCTGCAACTTTCTCCGCAAAGCTCATGTTCTCATCAGCAATTATGCAGCTCACCAGAGGAACTTCCAGTGAGGATGAATTCAACTTCCCTATCAAATCTTTAAGCGGACCATAACAGTTCTTCCTTGTTGAGTCACACAGCGCCGGAATATCCTGAGTGTCATTTGTCATCTCTGGCGGTGGTGGCGCCAAACCGTCCGGTATGGTTTCGAACTGAAAGCCCGGTGATCCCTTCATAAAGTCTGGACCGAGGGAGTTGGACAAGCGTTTGTGGATGAACTCAGTGTTGACGAAAGTCACATGAAGGCCGTTAGAATGAAGAAGTTTAACTAAATTCATGATAGGGTTTATATGGCCTTGTGCCGGGAATGGCAAACAAAGAACATGAGGCTTTTGAGAAGAATCACACATTTCTTTTTTATGGGAATGAACGGATGTTTTTTTTTTTGCCCCCCCCCCCTAATTTTCTTTATCTGATGGGTGAAAGAAAGAAAGAACGAATGATGTACTCTGAAGAGTTGAATGGTGGAAGAAGCAAATTGTTTGTTGGGGTTTCTTTATTAAGGACTCAGCCTAATCAGCCGAATTGAGTTTAACGGAATGTCTTAATCGTTTATACCATGATGAATTTAAAGTTTGAATTCCAATTAAAAACTGTGTTTATATTTAATATTTAACAGTATTTCAAATATAATTAACTTCAATATAAAAATACTTATGCTTAACGGACAAAAGGTGTTAAACGTCTATATGTTAGGTGTGAATAATTTACATGTTTAGGATTGTACTTTATCATTTATTTGAATATATGGAAAGATTTGAGTCCTTAATTCATTTAAAACTAGTTTTAGATAATTAATTAATTGTTGAGTGAAATAAAATTTGTTCCTCTATAAAAATTTTAGCAATTCAAACATCTTTTCTTAAAATTATTAGCAATCCTTGCCCTTTCATGTTTTTAAGTGCTTAAATTAGGTTTTTACTTTCAGTTATTTCAAGCAACACTTTCAAAAATTTATCTCTATTGCCTCTTCTTCTTATAAAATTCTATAATTTACTATAATTAATATACAATTAATGTTTCGACATTTATAATCGAGTCTTCCAGTTGTTATACTTCAACTTCAGAGATTTATAACATTTTTGACATTTATAATTGATTTATAACTAATTCTTTTTATTTTACGACTGATTTTATTAATTTTTAATTCATTTTTCAAAATTTACAACTGATTTATAGTGGGAGAAAATTTCTGTTCATTCATTTTTTTCCTATATACTTGCACATTTTCATCCCAACAGAAAAATAATCTCCCCAGTTCTTAATATAAAACATATTATAATAAAGAAATTAAACCAAGTATATCTTATATTTAAGATCGGATTAAATACTTGTCACATGTCATTACATAAAAATGAAAATAGGGTCTTTTTTTTTTTGGAAAATGACAGTAGAGTCCAACATAAGCATCAAAATATAAAAAACGTTTTATTGACAAGGTTCAAACCACTATTGACTAACCCCAAACCACCATTGATAAGCAAGGTTCGTCAACCCGGACCGGACCGGCCGAGTCAAGCCAGAAACCGGCGACTCGGCCTTCAATCCGGTCCGGGCTGTGTCATGACCCCGGGCTACGCCAACTCGGGAAAACCTGAACAAACCCGGGGTAACCCGGGGTTAACTCGGTCGACTCGCCGAGTTGAGCAAGTCGGCCGAGTTATTTTTTTCCACCAACCAGAAAGAGTAGGCGTGAAAAGAGAAGCGATGAGGTGGGGGAAATACTGGAGTAGCAGGAGCCCTGGAAGCGTGTGATGTTGCAGACAGTTCCGATGAAGACAGCGGCGATCCCGGTGGAAGGAGTCATCGTGGTTCAAAACTGGAGTTATGGATGAGAGCTCCGAGCGGGATAGATAGTGAGAAAGAGGATGACCAAAACAGAGATGGAAACCAACACGGGCTTGTGGTTGGGGGGGGTGTCTGGCGCAAGGAAGATGACTGATCTTTGAGAGTTTGAGGTGGTCACTGCGTTGCCGTAGCCGAGAGACGAAGTGAGATTTAGTTGCAGCAGAAAAGTAAATGAGAGAGAGACGATTGGAGAGGGGGATTGATTAGAAGTTAGGAGGGCTACTTTCAGAAATGGGTCAGGATGAGTGATAAGGTGAGTTGTGTGGTAGGAAAAAGTACAAAAGGTTGGTATACCATTAACAGGCACACCATTCAAGGTCCATCTCTCTCACACACCCATGCGCCACCTTGCCTTTTCTTTGGATGCCATTGTCAGAAATTCATTTGCAACAAGTTACCTCTTTATTCACATATTATTAAATAAAAATAGTGAGTGATATATTTAAAATTTTAAATTTTAGATGGTATAATTATATTAACATATGATTATATTTTTTAAATTATTTTATTTTTTACTGGTCTAACCCCCGGTTTGACTCCGATCTGACCCACTAACCCTTAACCCACTGCCTTATCCGGTTCAGTCACCGGTCCGGTTTCCTATACCTTGTTGATAAGTCATTATGATCTTTTTGATATTTTGGTGCTTCCTTGGGATTGTGCTGTTATTTTCCCCTTTTTTGTTGTCAAAAAAAGGACATATTAGTCTGATTTTTTTTATAAATCATTTTCAAAATGTTCCATATAGATAAAAAAAAACTTTAAATTTCATTAACTCTTCTTTAAATTCAACAAATTTTTAATTTTATCCTTATTTAATATATATTATATCTTATGAGAATAATGTCAACATAATAATAAATTGAAGATAAAAATAAAATAAAAAATTTTATATTCTCTCTTCTCTATAAAATAAGACATATGAGTAATTGAGTATAATAATGACTTGTATTTAATCCCGATGAATCTGATATGATATTTAATGATATTAATGCGTGTCACAGATTCAACCCCATAAGGGGCCAAGCAACTCAGTGAGGCTCTTTGGTACGATGGAATCCTTTTTTGAAAGCATTAGGAATGAAAATAGATGTAAAAATAGAGCTGGGAAAATTGGTATAAATCTCATATGAAAAATTTATTAGAACATTGGATCTAAAACTTGAAGGACCTCAAACCTCACATGTTTATTAAGTCACATTCAACAATTAATTTTTCAAATGAAGATTTATCTCTAATTTTTTCATATAAGAAAAGGAGAATCAATGAATTATTGGTTGTGATGGTGAATTGCATCATTTTTATAAGCATGGAAAGAAAAATATAAGCTCAAATCCCAGGATGCAGAGTTATTAGCCTACTTCTTTTTGCAGTGCAATTTTTTTCTTCTGAAAGTTAAAATTAAAATTGAGATGTGAGTATACGTGTGTGTGTGTGGGGGGGGGATAAATGTTGTTTGAAATATTATATTATATTTAGAATTTATGTTCTGATATCTTTCAGATATTTGTATCTTCTAATGACCTATGAAAACAAAATCCGGCTATTCATACTTTACTTGAGATAAAAAATGTTCATCTCACCAGTCCTAACTGAAAATCACCATATATATTCATCAGCCAGAACACACACATGTATGCTTATGTTTGCTTGATATATAATAATTTAATATATATTGAATAACTATCTACGTCAATGGTTATGTCTTGCTAACAGTATTTACAACTTTGCAGTAAATCTTTCTTGGACTTTTACCTTTCTGCCGATAACAAAACTGTTAGTTTTATTCCTGGTTTATATACAATTTACTTAAGAACAATTGCTGCATTCCTCATAGCTAAGTACTTCTGTACGTACTCATTGGGAAGTGATCTCACCGTTCTGAAAACTTCGGCGTTTGCATATCGGAGTTTAGTCCTAGGATCATAGTAAGGTGCCTGCAGGAATTAATCATCCTTTCAGTACAAGTTCCATGGCATTGGCAACATATATGACAAAACTAGACGGTGAGTCTCATGATTTGCACAAAGTCTAAGGTGAGGGATACAACATTCATGGGGAATTTTCAGTTTTTATTTGCTAAACATGTGAATAAACTAAAAGGAAAGTTAATCTTTTGGTTATTATAGTATTGATTCAGTCATAAATCACTCTCTCTATTTTGATTCAGTGCAACTCAGTTCCTATATTTTTAACTTGATTGTAACTTAGTTTTTGAGCTATGACTCACTGTAACTTAGTAGTTAGTCCCTATGTTTTAAAAAATAAAATCACATGCATAGTAACATGTTAATATGTACAATCAACATAAAGCTTTTGAGGCAAAATTTATAAATTCGGGGATGCAAAGTAGAGTGAGGTTTTATATTTAGAACTAAAGTAACCCATTTATCTAGCTTTTATATTAGAAACCAAAAGTGGTATTAAGTAAGTTTGTGTACCAAATGTGGTAATCAACCTATAATAAGCTGGGGGTTAACATGTGGTTTCCCTTAAAAAATTTTCTACTGGGGAATTTAAGACAAGCATAAGATCATCCTGCTCTCAAAGGCCATGCTAATTGATGTATTAATTGTCTGTTGTTTCTAACAAGCTCATCGTACTACATATATCCCAATAAGCACTTTGCAACTGATTTGTCTTGATTTCTATTGGGATTAAGGTATAATTTTAGCTCGGAAATTTTTACCCAGGAGCGTTGGAAATCCAGAAGTTTTTTTTAACTCCATTTCACCCTAGAAATTTCCAAAACGGTACAATTTCACCCTATTGTTAGTCAATATTAACTTTAACCATTAGCTAACACATGGCACTCAATAAACCACCTCATCACCAATTGGCACCTAATATTACCGCCACATGGCACTTAACATTACACCATTAAAAAAAAACCCACAAACTCTTACTCTCTTCCCCCCAGCTCAACAGCCCTTGCTCCATCCTTTCTCACATCCATGGCTTCACCGATCGTGGTTTCCTCCTCTTCATTATCTGTGGCTCCAACCATCGGACCTTCAACAAAGCCACTGCTAGGGGACATCGTGAGCTGAAGGGAGAGGACCATATTTCCATTTTAGAAGTAGCTTCATCATCATCTTAAGCATGAGAACCGATGAGAAGATCGAACAAAGACGCAACACAAAGGAAGGTCGTTGTTCGGACCGGAGGATTTAGGTCACATCTTCTTCACGAAGTTGAGGAAGAGAGGACACGGCTGAACATGATTAGAAGGGGGGGAAGCCATTTACAGAAAGTTCAGGAACCAGTTCTTCGCCACCGAAGCCACTCACCGCTGCCTTCTCCTTTGGTGGCTTCAATCCTATGTTTGCTTTGTTCTAATATAATAAACTTTCATATTTGTTTATTCTTTCTATTTTATAAATTTCAGATCCGTGCTTGAACTTTGAATTTCAAATCAGTTCTTGCATTTTTTGTGTGGTTCTGAAATGTCCTGGGAGCTGCTTGATTTTGTTTATGATTCTTTTGGGTAGCGTTGTAAATTATGGTTTTAGTGTAAAATAATTTTTGCTCTTCGATTTTGTTCCACGATAGCTCTTTCTCATGACTCTAATAACCGTGGGTGGGCCCTTCACTTAAGAGCTTCAACTTTTCATATCAAAAAACACCTCCTCCCCTCTATCAACAACTTTTGCTTTTTATAAAAGAAATATGTTTTCATATACAATTTCAAAATGAAAAAAACTATGATATTCTAATTACATAAAGTTAAATATCACAAACCAAAACAAATGAAAATTGTAACATACCTCAAAGCCTGTAATGTCACAAATTCTCTTACAGGGATGGATAGAAGGGGGTGACTCAATACTGACATCTGCAAGGCAACAATAAATAGATATCAATCGATTGAAATTTTCAATATTGGTGGAGCTATCAAGATTTTTAAACTGACTAGATCAGTTTGTTCAATCAGTAAACTAGATGACACACACTGAAAGACAAACTCAACTAGCCTGCCTGAGAACTGACAAAACCAGTATCATTGTGCATGAGACAAGCCTTATGACTGGATCAGTTTGTTCAATCAGTAAACTAGATGACACACACTGAAAGACAAACTCAACTAGTCTGCCTGAGAACTGACAAAACCAATATCATTGTGCATGAGACAAGCTTTATGACCTTGACAAGTCCAAGCACATAACCAAATGCCATGCTTTGCAGTTTGACTGGTCAATATTAAATCAGCAAAATGACAGTGGGGTTTGAAGTCCCCAGCAATTCAGAACAAGAATGAGAGCCGTGTCAATGCTTTATGTTAAGTTATTTGAAAAGAAAGTTATGGATTTCAAAATAAAGTATAAAATGCATACATAGACTAGGAAGTGCAAAAAATGGATTACTTTCAAGAGTCAGAAAAAGTCATTGGTTTGATAACTCACAAGTGGGCTCATCAGGTGGGTAATTCGAGTAATTCTCAGATTGAATAATTTGCTTAAGATGCTTCCAGTGCCTGTCTCTGGATTTGCCCTTGGGGTATTTCTCATGCATTTTGTCACGGTAATCTCTAGAAGTCTCTAGAACTCTCTGGAATTACCTTGTAAATACATGAGCACTCTAGGATGTTCTAGAGTTCTCCATACTTTTCCACACATTTCTTCACATGTAAATATCTTAGATATTTTAGGAGAATATTCTGGAAGGCCAATATGGGCCGTTAGATCGAATAGATCTCCACCGTCCACTGAAGAGGTGGAAATAGTATACATACCCCCAAGGGGTCCTCATTTGTACACAATCATTCAAGCATTCTCCAAGCAATAGAAGAGCATTCTCCCATACTCCTTCTCTTTCTAGTTTCTCTTTTTAGTCTTTCCTTAGTTCTCACAACTAAGTCAAGACTTTGGAAGGCTTACTAGCAGGTTTCAAGTCCGAGGTCCGGTAAAGCTTGCTAGGCCGTACGGTGCTTTCATCAAGTAAATCACTAAGCCAGTGACAATTTGCAGCCGCTTAAAACTAAGGTGGGTTGGCAACACTATATCTGCTTCTACTACCTCTGGCTCCATCAATTTTTTGTTTCTACAAGATTAGTTCAATATCAAGGCAAAAATATTTTTAGAGATTAATACAATAATCAAGAAACAGATAATAGCATCTATCTAGAAATATAAAATTAGTAACAAATTATTCATGTAAAAAATCAGAATCTAGCCCCTGAACACTAAAGACCCGATTTTGGAGTGTTTTTCCTTGTTTCACAAAATGGATCATTTTATTACTAAATCAACCTTGTGTCAGCATTGTTAATTCCCTTCCCAGTTTCACAAATGAATCTGTTGTAATTTTCCTCAGCTTATATATAAAATTCATACAAATTTTAAGTACATTGAATGCAGAAACCATGATCTTTGAGTTCCAGTTTTAAACTCTAAACTATTTGCATAGCTCATCTCATAGGCTTTGGTAATGCAAGGCAAAACTTCATGAATATGTTCGACCAGTGGTTAATGGAGAAAACTACCTTAAATTGCTGAAATAAATTAATAAAGCTGCCACTCATCGAAGAAGTTGCTTCTCAAGCTTCTTTATGGTTTCCAATGAATGTTTGTTTAACAGGGATTTTCCTGTTTAGCACGCAGAGGGATTAATTGCCATCTGCCAAGCTTTTGGTTAATGTCTTTTTTCCTTATTCTTTTTCCTTCCTTTGGTTGTCTTCTCTGAAAATTATTCAATAGGTCTTATCCTCATATCTGTACTTCTTTTCCTTTACTATAATACATGAAATGTGATAGAAATGAATAATTATAAATCACAGAAATGATTAAGAAAAAAATTGTACGTAATATCAAGTTGGCCGATCCACTAGGGCTAGAACAAAAGAGATCAAGTCTAACATGATCAAATCAATCAAGTTATCTACATTAAACAGGCAATGTAAGAAGGAAAGGTTCAGTCCGCTTTCAGATTATGCAATTTTGCTGTATAAAAGGCTCAACTTGTAAAGATACTATTCAATCCTCAATGAATAATCAGCCCCACAGTTATGTCAATGAAGGGTGATATGATAAATAAGTACCACTGTCTGTCAAGAATTTTAAGCATCACAGTTACAATTTCAAAATGGGAATGGACAGATGAAAGTGCACACATCCGCAGTAATGTTTAAAGCAGGAAAAATCAAAATATCAGAGAACACGATTTTCGAACCTTCCTGTGGTAGTTCTTTAGCTTTAGTTAGTTCTTTACATCACCACTAACAATAACTTGAGAAAACTACTACTGCTGCTTGTTGTTTCGCCGAAAAAGTAAATAGAGATTTCATAAATAAGCCTCGTCCTCCATCTTTAATTGAAAATATCAAGTGGAAATAACCTTAATTAATTGTAATGAATGAAAGTCTATACCTCAGCTTCATATCACCAAGCCCCAATGCCCATATAGACTTCCTATCGACAACCATGCTAAATGATCTTTGGGTTTTATTAGCCTTAGGTTACATTGTCAACACTTAAGCCTAGGCGGTAAGAGATCTGCCCAAATATTTGGGCACCTTTACTGCCCGCTATAAGCCAAAAAAAAGAAAAAAAGAAAAAAAAAAACAACTATTATTTCGACATCAACACTCAGCAGTATGCACATAAATGTAACCTCTGCACATAATACTAGTACAAGGACTGCTTGACAGCATCATATAATGTGATAACCTAATTTAAAATGCAACAACATAGAAACAGGAGGACTTTCAGATTCTATGTCAAACAGACATGGATAATATCATATAAACATATATAGTACAATACGCAGATAACCATTACTTCATAAAATCAAATTCCATATGGGAACTAGCAGTGCTATAACCAGTATTACAACAGTTACATCAAGCAAAATCAATAGGAAATTAACAAAAATTTACGTTTCAGGCTTTCAACATTCAAAAACAATTACTGCTCAAGTCAACAACAAAAATTGAAACAAATGAAGGAAAAGAGAGAACCAAATAGCAATCAGATACTTTAACTCTACGATCCTTAAGCTTGGAAGATAATTGAGTGACGGAACAAATGGTCCGGAAAACATAAAGTTCTCGTAGCCCTGGAACTGGGAGAAGAAACCGCGAACCCCGCGGAGCCCCCCGATCGAGTTCGTTTTTTGCCGCCGTTTCCCGGCTGCTGGGGAGACGAGAGTTTTAAAATCATCACTGAAAATGACGCCGTTTGGATTAGAGCGACCAATCTTAGCCATAAAATGATCGATCATTTTACGGTTAACGGCTAAGATGGGTCACTATGAGCATATTTTACGGTTAACGGTATCATATAATATGATATCGTAAAATGATCTTAGCCGTCATCTGTTAACAGGCACATTAATATATATGATTATTACTATAACTATTTATGATTATGAGCATATTTAACTACATACTGCTAAACTGAATTAGTATATGGTTAATGCAAATCATAAGCAAATACTTACATGTCAATATCACATAACTCAAATAACTTATACAATCATGACAAACAATCATATTAGCAATCAAAAGCATTATTAATGTTAAAGTTAGTACAGTTGCTACCTGGTATATTTGGGTTAGCCTAGGCTTACTTTGCTCTGAGCTTCTGAATCTGGTAGACTTTCCTGATATCTCCAACGTATCTGGATTGCACTTTTCCTCTTCCTTTTTCTTTCTCTCCTTTTTCTCTCTCTCTTTTCTTTCTTCTCTTTCTTTCTATATGTCTCTCTTGGGCGTGAATACTTCCTCCTGATGGATGGTCCTATATATATAGCCAAAATTTCGGATTGACGAGCAAGCACATCTTTGCTTGCTCGCCAGGTATAATTTTTTTTTCTTTTTTTTTATGCTCCGCCTTCTGGGTTCTATTGATATATAATGATACAATTTTTCACTAAAAATTTTTACTGCGTAAATATCACCCCTTTTTGCTCTTTCATATGGCATACTGATAATACCAATTGGATAATTACAAGCCTTTCAAATTAATTATTTTCTTTTTCTCCTCTAACTTCCTTATGAAAATTCCTTTTGGAAATCCTTTGATCTCTTGATCAATCCATCAGCATTGGAAATTTCCATAAGTCAAGAGGTACTTTACTAATTTTTCTCCATCTCAAACTCTTTCTAGAAGTACCTTTTCGGGATTTCCTTGATTTTTTCCTTTTCTGAGCTTTCCTGCACTTTTCATTTTTCTTACATAATCCTTTGAACTTAAGTTTGAAACCATTTTTATAAATTCACATAATTCTCAAGCTATTTTTCCCCACTTCTGCCATAATTATCTGAGGTCTCTAGGTACTTTAAATAATTATATTTGGGTCAAAATCCCATAATTAGACAAATATTAATTAATTACTAAAACTTCAATTTGAGGTTATTTCTGGTCGCTTAACTTCAATCTTGCCTCAAATATGTTTCCTACAATTTCTGAGCTATTTATCTTTGCTTTGGAATCAAATATCTAAGGCATCTTTGAATATTTCAATTAATTATTTATTAAATATCTCAATATTAAATAACCTTTAAAATTCTCATAAAGGTTATTCTTGTTATTCTGACCTGAACCGGGCCTCAATTAATGATTAGTGGATTTTTCTCTATCTTTTGGGATTTTGTACAATTTTCCAATATTTTGGTCAAACTTTGACCAAAATGTCCTTTGACTTTTCATTAATTACCAAAATACCCTTGAATTTCATAAATGGCAATTTGGTACCTCAAATGTCAAAATTTCCACTTTAGTCCCATTTTTTTTAAAATGACTCTGTGATCTTTGAATCTCCAAAGTAACACTTTAGTCTCTTACTTTTTCAAAATGACCATTTTGCCCTTTTTTTTTTCTATATTTGACAGAGTGACACTTTTACTCTTTTGAACCCTTAATTAATCCTTAATCACTTGTTTAGCCTTTATATCCAGTTATTAAAAACCTGGATATTACATTCCTAATTTTTGATGATTTGATTTCCTAACTTTCCAGTCCCAAAATTTGAGTAACCTATCAAACTTCTGACTATTTGGGAGCATATTTTTGTTTTGTTATGCATAAATTTTCTTCTAGATAATTCTATTCAAGATACTATACTATCGAACAATGAATGTAAACAGAGATTCAAAACTTTGTTTATTACGTTGCAAGGCACATCTTGTTTTCACCTTATGGAGAGTTGGCGGGCCCAGGGGCCCAAGTCTGTTTTACTTGCTCTAATAAGCGTGGTAGGTAAGTCAACACAAGAAATGGTCTCTTTGAATCATATGGTAGTTTTTCTACTTTCGTTCATAATCTCAATCTTAAGTGATTCCACAAAGTGTTTTTGAAGCAATGAGAGTCCAATCTTCCGTGGAATCATTAACACTGATATTTAGCTCTTGGCTCTAGCAAAGCTTCAATTGTGCAAATCCAATACCACGTCTTTTTGCTACATGTTTTCCAGAAAATACAAATATATGATAGAAGTAGTAATTGTAGATATTTTACCAATTGGTTTTTTTTTTTAAACAGAGCCTGGATGCTTCATTTTAATGGTCCAACCAAGCAAACCATAAATTATTGTAAATTTGTAATATTAATTTGGATATTCCCCCAAAAAAAGATTTCAAGATTTCATACATGCTCCGTGAAGGTGGTATGTATGAAAGTTTTACTATTCAATGAAGCGTGCAATCTAGTTACAATTCTAGAATTGGATTCTCTTCTTTTTCATCTTTCTCCTTTTTTTCTTAATCTCATCTCGAAACTTAAATTAGAAAATGGATGTTTTGGATTTCATACATTCTCTCCTATTCATTATTATAAATATAAGAAAATGAATTTAAACTGTGCAAATATGATCTACATAATTAATTATTGTTATAGAGACAAAATAACAAAATTTAATTTTATAAAATATTATAATAATAATTTTATATAATATTAAATTTGAATAATCCATTATTTGATATTAAGGTGAAGCCTCACGTGATTGTTTATCTTCTCTGGTTTATTAAGTGCCCATTTTGGTTCAAAGAATTGTATGGAACGAATTATAGTAAGAAATGAACTTGCAAAGTATTTGTTTAAAATGTCATAAAAAAATTTATATTTTACCTAAACAAATAAATGTAAAATAATTTTTTAACTCTACTAAGGTAAAAAATGAAAAATATAAATGTCTAAATATTAATTTATAACCCGTATAAATGTACGCACGTTGATTTATATTAGTTTGAATTTGGATTGAAGAGTCAAAATTATATAATGAAAATTGAATAATTTGTTGTAATCTATTGTAATTAGAATTACATAAAAAAAATAATTACATTTGATTCATACAATTCTGATGCATGGAATTGAACCCAACGTATCGTAATTTATCTATGTTAAGATAAGATGCACCCAAAAGCGTGAATCATTTTCTTTGGCTTTGAGAAAGGCATTTGAACTACACAATTTTTATTGCCATTCAATTGTTAAAGAAATCATAATAAAAGTCAATTAAATAAATAAGTTCAAAATTTTATCTCTACAAAAGTTAAATAACTATCATACTTCTATATGTAATGTAATTTTTCGTCTATATCTACAACCTAAAATTGAGATGTGAATATATATATATATATAGAAAAGGAAATGAGAAATGTTGTTTGGAATATTATATTATATTTAGAATTTATGTTCCGATCTCTTTAAAATATAGTATACTCTAATTACTTATGAAAACAAAATCTGGCCATTCATACTTTTCTTGGGACAAAAAGTTTCCATCAAACAATGTCACCAAAAAAAAAAAAGTTTCCATCTAACAATTCCCAATTGAGAAGTATTATCAATATTCGCGCACATTTGTTTGAAGGGTAAGAAATACATTTCTTCAATAAAATAAGTTTCCATAAATAATACTACATATAATCTTTAATTTAAGAATCAATTGACCCTTTTTTATAGATATTGAGAGAACTAACTAAATTATTTTAAAGTATTTATATTTATTATTTTTCTTTTAACTAATTTGGTTAACTTACAAACTCTTATATAATCTTTCTCTTTTGTGATAATAATATAATTTAATGATACACATAAATAAATAATTTTAAATCATTTATTTAGTTTTCTTTATCTTGGCTAAAAAAATGTCAATTGACTTTTATATGAAGGACCATTATCTTAAATTCCCCAATCACATATGTCTTGTGTTTTATTTTTGAAATATTACCATTTAATTACAAACGCACATGAAAGGTAAGACATATGATCATATGTAATTGAAGAACTTGAGATAACAAATATAAGAAACTAAGTGTAAATACCTACATTTACTATATATATATATATATATATATAGACACACACACACACATTAAATAAATATCTACATCACTGGTTAAGTCTTGCGGATTACAAACCAATTGCTTGCCATGCTTGTACTATAAATTGTATTGGAGCTCATAAAATGATTTGCATCATCTGCAACACAAGTTTATAAATTCAACAATGTCCTCTAAACACTTTCTAGTGCTCCTTTTTGAAGTGGTTTTTCTTATCACTTCTAGCTTTGCACATTATTCTCAGCCTCACACTTGTAAGCCTTCATTTGAAAATTCACAGTCTGAGAAAATAAGACCACCATTTCCACTTCCAAGTCCAATTCCTCCTCTACCAAAACCTCACAAGCCTAAATATGAGCAATTACCGATTCATAATCTAGTTAAAAAACCACTTGCCTACAAGCAACACTTTCAAAACCGACCTATTTACATGTCACATGTTGAGAAATCACCAAGCTATATTAGTCCCCACCTACAAAATTAAGATATTATCACAAGATTTTATGTATATATCTTGGTATTATAAAAATAAGAGATTATAGGATCTCCACTATAATTCGTCTCCAAGAGTTGGTCACATCTGTTTTACGTTTGTTTTGTTGTTTATTATGAATGGCTATATGACTGTGATCCATTCTCCAAATTATATGCATGGATGATATATAGTAAAATTATGTATTTTGGCCTACTTTTCCTCGTATATATCAGTATATTTTATTGGCTATAACAAACCTGTGAATGAGTTGAGGCAAAACTAAGGAGTTAACTTATATAATGCATTCTATAATGAAAGTCATCGGTGGCCAATGTTTTTGGCTTGCAAGTAGTGGTGGGATTAATTAATCCCACCTTAACCACTATGTCAAATAAATTCCTCCTGTTGACAGCCAAAGCTCCAGTGACAACGGCAACCAACTAGCCAAAGCTTTGCCGGTGGAAAGTTGCCGGCATGGGGTGGGATGGTAGACCTTTTTTGAAATAAAAAGAAAGAAATGGGCATTTTGAACTTTCTATTAAAATTTCAAAATCTTAATTTTTGGTGTCCAATGTTGTTGTCATTATTCAATTTTCTCACATGTCTTTGTCATTTTATATTTTCCAAGTTATTTTATTATTATTTTCCCTTATTAATATTTAGTTATCCATTGATGACGGACTGGGTTACTGACCATATTGTGAGGATTGGCCCAAAATATTTTATGATGCCTTGTTTTTCAATTATTTTGTATATGGGAAAGTATTAATTAGTCAATGAAATTTCCTATAAATTACCCACTTCCATTTCTCGGGCAATGAAAAACAGAAAGTAATAAAGATAGGAGATTTTGTTATAAGCATTAATACCCTCCTATTAAAAATAATCAAGTCCAGTTTTTTATATGACATTTAATTAATGAAAGCTTTCTCATTTACTTACGAAATAATTGAAAAATATCACCATAAAATATTTTGGGCCATTCCTCGGGTAACTCAGTCTGTGGTCGATTAATACCTAAATATTATTCACAATGCTGTCAATAGATTTACTTAAACGAAATTGTAGACAGATGCTCTCTTATTTTTATAAAAATGAAATTTATATCAAGTTGCTTATATACATAATTGTATTATGTTTATATATGAATTTACAAGTGCACATGCACAATTTAACAACTAACAATAGTAAAATAATGAGTATCTATATAAAAATTTACAAATCTTAATTTACATTATAAAATCTTCTATAAAAATTTACAATTATTTACATATGCATTTGAAAAATTAATAATATATAGAAAAATAATAAGTGTGATTGGGGAACTTGAAATAACGGACATAAACAACGTGATCTAACATTTTCCCCATCTATATAATATTAACCCGATCCTAAATATAGAACCTATTTGATAAGATTGAAGATGTTAGTTTAAGTTAGTTGATATTATATGTTATTTTTCTAAAACATTGTAATCATCTTCCTTAATCCCTTCTTCCCTCTCTTACTTGATTATTATTAAAAGAATATCAATAGAATTAATTAACTTGACTAAAAGTTGATAAAAACTAAAAATGAATCCTACATTTAGAATCCATATCAACTCCCTGATTAGATCCTACATTAAGTAACAAAAGAGTAGTAAAATATACATAAAGTCATATTATACTCAGTTTTAATAGCCATGTATATGCATATATACTACACAAGAAAGCCAACGTAAAACAGAAACAGCCAAACACTTGAAAAGGCAAATTGCTGAGAGATCCTACACATACACTCTCTTATTTTTATAATATAATGCCAAAATATACATAAAATCTTTATTATATATCCGCTTATTTATGTAGATGGGGAGACTGATCGATATCGCTAGGCAGTTTCTCCACGCGAGGCCTGTTATATATATACTTTAAAAGCTAGGCTTGTAATTAAAAAAGTGGTTTTTTTTTTCAAACTAGATCATGAATTGGTTGTTCCTCATGCTTCTTTGGATTGCTATTTCGAATTTTAACAGATGGTAAGTCTAACTTTGCTTAACCATTAATGGGTTTTCGAGGATGCCAGTCGTCGTCATCGTAATCACTATGGAGTTGTGGTGCTGAAATTTTCTTAACAGATGATTCGAAAGGTGATGAGAATTCCTCAGCTTGTGATTTTTCAGCTATAGGCTTATAATAAGTGGGAGGCTGATGATTTTTCAAATCCTCATCAGCTCTTGAATTTTCAACAGAAGAATCACAAATTGGAGATCCATCAGAGGGTGGATCAAGAGGCCCTGAGATTTCATTCACATGTGATTTTTCAACTACAGGCTTGTAATAAGGGGGAGGCTGATGATTTTTCAAATCCTCAGCTGTTGAATTTTCAACAGAAGAATCACAAATTGGAGGTCCATCAGAGGGTGGATCAAGAGGTCCTGAGATTTCATTCGCATGTGATTGTTCATCAACCATTGCAGACTTATAAGTGTGAGGCTGATAATTGAAATCCTCTGCAAAGCTTGAAGTGATAAGAAACACCACTCCAAAAATGAACAACAGAAAGGGTTTAGAAGTGGACATAATATTGTCGAATAATTGAACTTGTGTGAGTGTG